>NNCF01128051.1:346949-377527 GCA_002313205.1 Laupala kohalensis
GGGAAATAAGTAACCGTTTTTTCCATCCCTATATTTCAAACAATTGACCACAAGAAAGTAACAATTGCTAAGTACTGTCACATGAAAAGCCATGATTGCTGTTGATATGTAGCGTGAGCCCGAGTTTGACCATAGCGATGAAAAATATTTCATATCGTTTTCCTGCCGTTAAAAGCGACATTTAATTATTATTTTCCATATTTAGTCACATCCAAAGGGTAAAAAATGATCACCCAGGAAGAATATAGTGCTTTTATTTTATTAAATTTTTGAGTGAAAATGCAGGCATTTTAGTCGGTTCTAACTTATGTTAATAAACATTTTGTACTTCGTGATTGTAAGTTATGAGTTGCATTATATGTGATAAGTTGTTTCATTGTTAGTGAGTCAGTTCGTAATTGGTATTCTGTGGTTATAGGTGTTTAGTGTCTTCATATATAGTTTTATTATTTTTACAATGAGTTATTGTAAATATTAATAAAACTAGAATGAGTAACTGACAAATTGTTTGTTTTTTTCCTATAAGAATGTCTTCGGGTTGTTCGATTGTTTCAAACTTTGCAAGCAATCTGCTGGTTGTCGGTGGTTAGAATTCATCAAGGTATTTTCATTGTTGTAAATGAATAATTCAATTATAATTATTAAAGACAATATTACAATGATAGTATCTTTACTATTTTAAACGTAATTAGAAAATTTTAGAGTATGTTAAACTTTCTTACGCACACTTATCGTATTTTGAAGCATTCCCTTATATATATTTGTTCAGTCTTCCAGACAGCATTATACAAATTATAAAGATTATACCCTTTAAAACTTAATTATAAAAATAATACTCTTTAAAACATTACGTTTACAAAGAAAATTTTATATTCTTCACACATTCGAGGGCTTCATCAGTCAAATTATGCACATCTGCAATGTCCCCGTTTTTCAAAACGTACTGAGAGTACGCTAGTACATGGTCCATATCCTGGATTTCTCCACAGTCGCACATGGGGTCCGCGGTAAAACCCCACTTAGCCAGTTCATGTCTACATCTTCCCACGCCAACTCGGATTCGATTTAGTGTGGCCCACAATCTTCTCGGGAGGTCGAAACCAGGCACCTATTGGATCCGCTACTAGGCCATAGTTCCTTGTCTTCATTTGCTGCCATTCTTTCTTCCACATGTTTGGGTCCAAGGGCGAAATATTTAGCCGAAACGGGTTTTGGGATTTAAGACGATTTCGATGTAAGATATGTTGATGAATGGGTAGAGAGGGGTTTTTGGAGATGATGTGGCTTAGTTTCTGTTCCGCTTTTAGTCATCTATGGTCGGGAGGATCTATGTGGGCCAATACAGGAAGCCAAGGAGTCGGAGTGGGTCTTAATGTTCCCGAGATTATTCTCATTGTTTCCTTGAGTTACACATCCAGCTTCTTAACATGGGCACAGTGCATTCACACGGGGGCGCAGTATTCTCCAGCGCTGTACACAAGGGCAAGTGACTATGTTCTTAGTGTTTTAGCTTTGCTGCCCCAGGTAGTTCCTGCAACCTTCATTAACAAATTATTCCTTGTTTGTAGCTTTTGACATACGTCTTCTATATGAGCTTTGTACGACAATGTACGGTCTAGTTTTACACCAAAATATTTGGGAGTTTTCGAGTATTTAATACGTTGCCCATTTAGACTGAGTTTTAATTCATTCATTCCCTTACCCTCCTTGATTAAATTCCAAAATGTAATTCCGTAATCAAACTGAATAATAGACTTCATTGTTAGTGTTTATTACTCAAATACCACAAACCTACAAAATTTAACGTTGTATCAGCGGTTTTGATAGAATTGGGTGATTTAGGATAAAATTGCTGTAATTGAAAATTGACATTTATTTTACTCTGTTACGTCAGGTTATTTTACAATCGCAAAAACACAAGTTATCTAGTCCAATTTCTGCTTTTTGTGACATTATTTGCAAGGAAAAATCCGCTGAATATTGATAAAATCCAAAAATGAAAAAAGTCGAATAATTATTTCTTAAAATACAATTAGAAAGTATTTAAAACCTTGGAATGAATTAGTCATAAGCAAAGGTATTAGGACATTTGATGTCCTTTACATTGACGTCTCATGGCATTCTTCTGTGAAAGAGAATAATCTCTCATGAACATCAGCAGTAATCTGCCATCGTATTCAAATTACAGTGCCCTAAATGACGTCTTTCCATAGTCTTTTTTTTCAACTTTATGAAATCTCCCATTTTGTTCGTCACAAAATTTGACAAATTTTCAAATTTTGTTTTGATGATTATTTTTCTATCATGGAAGGATTTTTATGAAGATAATTTTGTTAATCAGCATGCACAAAATATTGAAGAACACTCAAAATCTTGCAAAACCCATAATCATGTTGCCTTGTGTAGTTGTATGAACGAATTTTACTTTAGCATTCGCAGAAATATATCGGGTCACTCCTTGAGAAATCGGCCGAAATAGGATCTTCATGTCTCAAAATTAGTTAGTTTTTGGACATTGATTTTAAATGAAAAATACAAACTTTTATATTGTTCTGATGGTCCGTTTTACAGTTTTAATAATCAAAATTTGTATATTTACGACATTTCCTACGTGTTTTGAAATCTTTAAATACCTCTATCTTCAAAGGTATTTGATGTAGATAGATGAGATTAGAGACATTTTCTTCAGATATTTTAAACTTTTATATTATGCGCAACTTAATTATGTTAAAACATGAAAACAATTTTTTTTAACATTTCAAAAACATTCTTTTTAATCTTCAAAACAGGAACTTTTAATTTTTTTAAAAGAAATATATCTTCAAGAACCATTTTAATACATGTGTATGAAATTTGAGGATAGGATGAGTATGAAATCATATTGAAATACATATTTTTTATAGCGATGCACAGTAAATTGACTGATTTGAAACTGTTTCAACCTCTTTTTGTCAAGTTTAATTTAATGGCATTATACATGTTACCGTAAACTGGATGCCATAAGAAATATATAATTTGTTCATTTAATATTAAATTATAATAAGTTTTTTGTAATAATTTTTCACGAATTGTTATTTTAATTTTTAGTATACTACTATTTTTCAATAAAAATCATATAATATTGAGTCATGAAAGTCCCATTTTTGCCGATTTCACATGGAATGACTCTAGCTGAGGAGGAAGTACAAACCTTTGCAGTATCTATCTATATAAAAGCGAAGTACCACTCACGGGATTACTAATCACGAAATCTCAGAGACTACAAAGCCTGCAAACTTGATATTTGGAATGTCGGTACCTTTAAAAGTGTAGATATTCGGTAACAAAGGATTTTACGAAAATCCACATTGTGAAATGGGGGTTGGAATGTTACATGATGAGATACAATGTTTTTAATTTAGAAAATTGTCTACAAGTAAGGGATACTTATATAAGAAAATTAAATATTCTCATGTATTGTATCTTTTCATCAGTAATTTAAATGTATATTTATTTTCATTTTGATCTTTCATTTAACAAAAGATCAAAATTATAAACTGTCCAAATATTACATTTTATATAATCTATGAAGTTGTTGCTGATGACCAAATATATCAGTTGTTTAAAATAACCTAAATAAAACGGAATAAAATAAATGTAGCCAGAAAGTCAAACAATAATAATGCGTATACGACAAAAAAACAAAAAACTGTAAACCGAAAAAATTCTTCTAGATGGCAAATGTCACAGACAGGCACAACCTCTTATATCCAAAAGGACGCACTACGTAAATTGACGGCATACCATGCATGAAAGGAAAATGCTGAGGGACGGCTTCCTTAATAAAATGAAAATCTGTATGCCGTACATAGACGGCATGAGCAGGTGGAGAAGATATATTTCAAACGTCTCAAGACTGTATTCCGCGAACATGACCGACTTTCTTCTTCACTCCATCTTCCGTGAAGGAAGGTGGGCCTTCCCTCCATACCCCGTGAAGCACCCTTCCCCTATTTTGTAACAACGCATTCTCCGCCTTGATTCAATTCCAAAACAGTTTGCTTATCATGCCTCATGATATTCTTCATTGTTAGTGTTAATTGCAGACTTAGATAATTGTATAAACGAATTTTATTTTAGCGTTTGCAGAACTTTATCGACTTACTCCATGTGAAAGAGGCCAAAAGTGGACGTCTGCAATTTTTATTTTTCTTGAAAAATAAATGAATTCTAGTACCATTTTAAAACATATGTATGAAATTTGAAGATAGGATAAGAATGAAATCATATCGAAATAAATAAGTTTATAGCAATGTGCAGTTGACTAATTTGAAACTGGGTCAAGCTGTTTTATCAAGTTTAATTCAATGTTACTACATACTGTAATATAAAAATGGGGATATAAACAATGATATCCTTTTAATAACTTACCTTACTCAGGAATACCAAATTTTGCCCCTAAATAAAGGAAGGTCGGGGTTCGGCCCTTTTATTGTCGTGAAATAATGCATTAATCTTTTCTTAAAAGAAACACAACATCGATAAATATTGGTTTAATCATTCACCGTCAACACACAAGTATATTATAACCCTTCACAAATTCCCATTAACACTTCCCCCTAAAACACAATTCTTCAAAACTTCCCATTGATATTTCACCCCAAAATACATGCTATTAACCATCGTAAAATTACACATTATAGTTTTCTTCAATCGATCACCTTATTAAAACTGAGTCCGTTTAACAAATATTGAAGTTAGAGATCCTTTTCTTAAAGTTCATTAGGTTGTTGTTAACATAATTGTTTTAAACCCTTGTCTTTTATTACAGCATAAGTGACAAAGATACTCATGCTACAAAAGTCTTTGGTTGACAACCACTTATTCTCGATCAAGTTTCGCTGGTACATAGCGAGCAAGGTACCGTTTACGACCCTTCATGTAATTACCTTGAATAGAATGGCGACCAACTGCATACATCTCGTCGTGGAATGCCCACCGTCTCGTGACGAGCGTAGACGTCCTTCCCCAAGTCAGCTGCGGATCCCCTTATTGGATGTAGAACATAGATCACAACCATTTCCAAGCGCAATTAGATGAGTGTGTAAAAGCCTTAATGGCTCTCGGAAAGTTGAATTTGCCATTGATCATAAGATCGAATTATTCGTCACTCACTTCGCTGACCGTATTCCGACCCGAACTTTAATAACTATTCCGATCCGAGCAAGTCACTAAAATTTCTAAGTGATGTTCGTAATATTCGCGATGAACTGCATGATACTCGGAATAATCACACTGAATTCATATCAAAAATGTTCGTAATGCTCCGAATGATAATAAAAGAACTGACAATCAGAATGCTCAGCCTGAAAAACAACGGTAAATCAAAAACATCAGAATGATGCTGATGTTGCTAATCGTAATCTCGTAATTCTAGTAAAACCTTAATGCTCGTAGTGTCTTAATCTGAATCTCCCGGAGCTCCCGCTTAAATAGTAGTATCCCTACTCCTCTGCCCAAAATTAGGCGAATTCGGCGTCAGTCATTTTTGTTAACCAATTATTGACAGTTGTGCCCTCACATGACTTGTCCCTGATTGGTATAACTTTCTGTGACGAGCTGTATCTTGCGACCAGTAACAGCTTGTTTTCACTAACACTATCATCTCCAACTCGGTGTTTTTCCAGAACTGACACCAAATTTACAACCCACATATCAACGACACACTTCTTTCACAAGACTCTTTTCATTCCCCCTCCAGATAAAATCCGTTTCTCTGTTCTCTGAAAAAATAGCACAACTTGGCGCGTCTGCTAAACGTCGTTGTCACCTTCTTTATCGATGAACCCGCACGCCCATGCGTGGTCGCCTCGCTCCCCCGTCCGCTATCACTCATCTTTCATTGTATGAGCACGTGTTAGCCGGCAGAATGACCACCCTCCGTTCTCCTCTGTCCCTTTTCTTAAGTTTCTAAAATTTGAACCCACGTCGTTACTTAATTGAAATTTCTTTCTAGCGAAGGGTTCTCTGACCATCCCTCTGTTCCTTTCTTTTACAAAGGCAGCTCCCTCGTACTTCTCCTAT
The DNA here is from genome assembly GCA_002313205.1 of Laupala kohalensis. NCBI lineage: Eukaryota > Metazoa > Arthropoda > Insecta > Orthoptera > Trigonidiidae > Laupala > Laupala kohalensis. The sequence goes on from NNCF01128051.1 coordinate 353,013, forward strand.
TTTCTTTTCACCACCTATCAATTACTTATTTTTGACGACTACTGACCGTTTTCTATCATCTTATTTGAGACTCCCCCTATCCTTTTATCAGAATTGCTAAAAACCTTTTAAGAAAAGTACCCGCAGATGCCTGCCATAAACTTTGGGTCACGTCCCCGCGCTGGCGCAAGCGCTGGTCGACCCTCCCTCTAAAATCTATTGTTCGACCTCAAGCCATCCTTTCTCCAAGCGCAGTCCCCCAAAAAGGGTCTCGCCCTTACTCGGTCAAGTGCAATTATTAACAAGTGTTTTATTTTCGTTAGATTTATATTAGATTTCCATTATTTATAAATAATGTTAATAAATAATTATTTATTACAATACGTGTTACCATAAGATTGAAGGTGCCATAGGAAATATACAATTTCATCGTAACAATTGAAGGAATTTTTCGTTAATTTTTCCCGCATTTCTATACACAATTATTTTTCAATTTCAATAAAAATTATCTAATTCTCTTACATGAAGATTGCTCATGGAATGACCATATCTGAGGAGGAGGGAGGAATTCAAACTTTTGCAGTATATAAATACATACACGAAAACAATAAACGAACTTAGTTGAGAGCTAAGGTACTCAAGCGATCCCAAATCCTTTATTGAATGAACATGGTCATTGTTAACTAGCTAAAGGTACATGACTAGTGAAACAAAAATTAATATTTTATCATAATACTAAATCATTTATTTATTACTTCAAATTATCTTTTATAATTCCAGATGTACAGCATTCTTTCGACGATCAGCTACTTTTATAACATTAATATTCTTACAGTTCTAGATAGATTACTGAAAGAGGCAAAGTGAATCAAAATTTGTTGTACTATAATATAAACGAAAATTATTGAGGTATCAGAAACTAATGGATGTTCTATTTTTTTGGTAATTTCTAAGAATTTCAAAGGCACACGGTAAATCGCGTGTTTACGGGCTTAGCAAAAAAACAATATTTTAAGGTTTTAAAAGTTTCAGACTTGATATTTCTGTATTATTTTTTCTCCCGTTTTAGTTTTAGAAATGTTGTGTCACAACACAGCATACGAGATATTTCCTTATTATTTAATAAGGAATTTGAAATTTTTTTACGTAAAATGTTACTCCAGAATATTTTGAGGTATTTCCTTTCATTTATTTGATATTTTGTCACTATCGAGGGATTTATGAAACTGCTGTGTTAGTGCTTAAACAGAAGGACAAATATGGGTCGACAGGAAGTCATGGGGGAGGGTGAAACCGATCCCACTCTGCTGCCAGTGAATACGGTGACGGTTAGTCGAGGAGCCTGCGAGCAGCGATGAAAGGCGACTGCAGCGCTCAGTAGCAAACGTTAAATTTAAAATGCGACTGCAGCGCTAAGTGGCGAGAGTTAAAATTAAAATGCGATTTCAAAGCTGAGTCCGAGTCCCTCTTAATACTAAATGTTTCCTGTTATTCACGTAGACGTAAAAGAGTATTCGTGTTTGTGAATACATGCTTTTAGGATAAAGACGCCAAATTTTAACCCCAAATGAATGTTTCACTTTAAATTCACTATTAAAGTTCTGTTATTTTCTTGTCCAGATACCAGGGAATGAAAAGGTTTCCCCAAGATTTAAGAATGATTGACTCCTCTGAACACTTCATAATGTTTTCGAAGTAAGTAAAACTCACTAAAGGCTCGATGACACAGAGTTTACTCGCTAACAATCTAGCGGATTTGGAAGCGAGCAAGTCAGCGAGTGACGATCCCAGCGAGCTAGTGAGTTTGAACCAGCATCTTTAAACTGTCTTATGCCTGTCTCTNATATGCTCTGTATTCGGAAGTCTGACGGAAGCGCCACTGAAAGGCAATAATAGTAATACAAAAAATGCACGCGAAAAACGAAATATCCCGTAATCTATATAAAATGTATGAAGTACCAATTCAAAATAATAAAACATTGTTTAAGTTTTATATTATCAATTTGAATAGTTTTTTGCATAAATCTGCGAAAATATCTTAAGGAAATCCTGTATTGCCATGGGTATATTGTTTTCGTCCTTCAACTCTTTTAGTTAACTGCTCGATGCACCGTATTTCTCAAGTCTTTCTATCCATGGTTTTACGCACACTTTTCCATGCCTTAATTTCTACTTTTCTTTCCTCTTCCACTCCTTTTTGATAGTATGAGCTATAATAACGACTCCCACACAATCTACTTCCGTGGACATTCTGTCGACAATGAAGCCAGGAACCACTAAGGTAATCCCAGCTAGTTCACGAGCAACACGATGACACTGAGCGAGTTTACTCTCTAACAAGTAAACTCGCTCAGTGTCAACGAACCTTAACGTGATGACTAAGGTTTACATTAGTGTTTACGTATGTCATATTAGAGTTTTTGTATAACGTACGCGCTTCCTAGCGTTATGTTACTAACCGCGTAACGTACATGGAAAGAGCCTTGAGGCTAACCGCGTAACGTACATGATGTACCCAATTCTCTGTAACGTTCTTTATATTCATTTCCTTACTATCCTAGTTTCTTTCTTAAAGCTCTTTTAATTTATCGTTATCTATATTGCGATCTGCAAATAATATTATTCCCTCCTTTTCTTTTAAATCCTTCTCAATTCCAAAACTTTTTATTCTTGGATTTCGTTTATTTATCATTTGTTTGTAACTGCTCAATTTGCGACGTAGCCTTTTCTATTTTTTTACTTTCACCTGTGTTTGGCAAAATTACTATTCTTTTCTTACCGTTTCCCGCAAAGCATCAATTTTAACCGCTATCTTTTTCCGCCTCAATACTCCCAACACATTATCCTTTATCACTTCCCCTCCTTCATTCTTCTTCCGCAGTGTTAGTTTTTATTTTCTTGCATTCTTTTCTTTTTCTTTTCCCTTTAAAGCTATTGCATATTTACACTGTTCGCGGACTTGTGTCAAACCTTTCTCCAATTTCTTCTCAATCTTATCCATATGTTATCTCGAACCCAGCTGCTCCACCTCTCCTATCCCTACCGTAAATTTACCTTCCTCATCTTCTATCTTCCTCTTAATTTCTTCTGTCCTCTGCTTCATCTCATTACTAATTCCGCGTCTATTCTCCTGCATTTTCGAGTTTAGTATTTCATTTACCAGGTTAAATCGTTTATCAATTACCGAGACCAGTTTCTCTAACATCTCCTCACATGTTCCAACAATTTGTACACACATTCGCGTTTCCATTCCTCTTAGTCTATCTTCCAACGTTTCCATGAGCACATCTAAGAATCCTCCCATGCGGCCATAAAACACACCTTCAGACTCATCTTTACATTAATCAGCTCTTGTATCCCCAAGTAGAGCTTCTGTTGCATCTCTTCTATTAGCTTTTTATTTTCTCGCTCTTCCCTAACGTCTCTCCCCTCTAGATCCACTATAATTTCTTTAATTCCATGTACTCTAGCCCGAATTTTCTCTATTAATCCCGCCGTTACCCGTTTTAATTTCTCATCTCCCAATGCTGTTATTATTTTATTATAACACGTATCTATCTTAACAACTCTCTTCTTTCCAGATACAGGCGTGTAGTCAACTCCTCCTTCACTGAATGTTCTATTCGGTGTCCTCTTTGTACGGTCTGTCATGTTGGAATTTTATAGAATTATGTTATCATAAGCTAAGCAGTAAACACATCAATTAAAACAAATCAATACTAATAGAAAAACTAGAAATGAAAGTCCTCAAACCCCAAAGCTGTATTATTGCTAGCCAAAGAAAATTATAATTATAAGCCCAGATCCCACAAAAGAATGACATTACCTACTAACAAAAAAGGAACGAAAATAATAGGAAAAGTCTCACTCTCGCACACTATAGAATGACACAATACTCTTAATCTCTTTAATCATCTTCACTTTAATCTACACCAAAGTCTCCATTTTTACTCTCCATTGCATTTGCCTCTGCGCACTAGTGTGAACCACCTCTGAACTTCCTCTTCGTGTCCGTATTTTCCCAGAGGGAAATTCGTTTCCTGAGGGGCTGAGAACAATATCAGAAAACAATACAGAAATTGCACTCTAGTGCTTCCTAGAAGTAATGAAATGGTGACCATAATATCTTCTTCCAAAGCATTACAGCCCGACGTGCGCCTGTGCTGACTTCACGATGTGTCCCCATTCATCTCTATTTTCTTTTTCTCCCACCATCAAGTCACCTTCATCTTTTTCAGGTCATCCTCAACATCTTGGAGCCACTTCTTTCGAGGTCTGCCACGCTTTGCGACTCCATGGATTTTACTTTTTAGGATGCTTTTAGGCATTCTTTCCATTCCCATTCTCTGCTGGTGCCCCAGCCAAGATATTCTACGCGATTTTATAAATCTAACTATATCTTCTCCTTTTAGGATCTTGTTTATTTCATCATTATATCTTATTCTCCATCTTTCACCTTTAACTGCTCCATAAATTCTTATAATTTTTCTTTCGAATTTACTAAGTCTCTCAGCATCGCTACTGGTTAGTACCCATGTCTCTGCTCCAGATATGACTACTGGTCTAATAAGAGTCTTTTGTTCTAGTCAGCAGAGCAGATTTAATTAGTCGAATGTTGGCACAGTAAGCTTTGTTTTCTCGCGTTATTCGTTCGTTTATCTCATCTGAAATACAATTTTTATTATTAATTTTGACTCCAAGGTATGTGAAATCGCTTACTCCCTCGAAATCATATCCATTTATTCTCTTTCTCTGCTCCCTTCTTCTAGTTTCTGTGGCTGACATTTTCAAATATTTTGTCTTCTCTTCGTTAATTTTAAGTCCTATGATTATTCTTTCCATTTCAAGTTTTCTAAACATTTCTTCCAATGCATCCTGGTTTCTTGATATCAACGCTATGTCATCGGCGTATGCAAGAATTTGTTTAGATTTATAAATGATATTACCCCTAATATTCAGTTTTTTAATTACACTTTTTCTTTAATCCTAGCTGGCGTTAGGTTTGGATCGGCTCATGAGCCCATACGCTGCTGTGGGTGCCAATGGTTGTCGGATCTCCTTCACAACCCGTTTCCATGCATGACGGTTGTTGGCAATTGCCCTGGCTTCGTCGAGATTTATTCGGCGATTTCTGATGTCATCTTCGACCTGTTTTAGCAATGTTTTCTTTGGTGCCGTTCGTTGGATTCTCCATTGGGTGGGTCGTTCATGCCAGAGGAGTTGGTGTGGTAGACGGCTCGCGTCCATTCGACACGTATGGTCAAACCATCGCAGTCGGCGTTTTTGAATTTGCTCCTCGATTGGCGGTTGGTTGTCGCATCTCTGTCGAATGTCCTCATTTCGAAGGTGGTCTCGAGGTGATACTCGTAATATCTGCCGATGGCAACGCATCTGGAAAATTTCGAGTTTCTTGAGATCCGCCTTGAACACTGTCCACGTTTCAGATCCATAGAGAAGAATCGGCAGGATCAGTGTCCGAAAGATGCGGATTTTGGTCAGGATGGAAATGTTGGTTTGCTTCCACAAGCACCACTTTAGAGAAGCGAATGCTTGACAAATTCGACTGTGGATCTCCGCCGTGGACGCAACTTTCTTCTGCTTGATCAGTGAACCCAGGTATTTGAACTGCTGAACTTGCTCTATCTGGAGCCGTGGAGGTGTACGTTGGCAGGCGATCCCTCTGTTGTCAGCACCTTCGTCTTGTCAGCGTTTATCTTCAGGCCATATGACTAGGCGGCACGGGCTATCTTGTATAGAGTGGCCGTGACTTCGGCGTCATTCTCAGCCAGCACGCCATTGTCATCTGCGAACATGAGATCCGTCACAGTGCCATGTTCATCGAACTGGACTCCGTGTCTGCCCCCGAAGACTTTCCTCATGATGCCGTCGATTATGATGTTGAAGAGCAGCGGCGAGGCGACATCTCCCTTGCGGACTCCAGTGCGGATGGCGAATTCAGTAGACAGCTCGTTTCGGATGCGTATTTGGCTCGATGTCCCGTTGTAAGTTTCCTGTAGGAGCTTGATGATTTTTGGTGGGATGTGCTCCGTCTCCAGCGTTTTCAAAAGTGCTGGCCAGTCGATGCAGTCGATCGCGGATCGAAAACCGATAAAGACGATGACCGTCCGTTTCCCACATCGAATTCGCTCCTCCTTCACCATACGAAGGATGAATATCTGGTCAGAGCACCCGCGGCGAGGTCTGAAGCCGGTTTGCTCCTCGCGACTCGTTTGTTCGCGATGTGTCTGCAGGCGTGATTGGATTACTTTCATGAACACTTTTCCAACAATCGAGAGTAGACTGATGCCACAGTCCGGGCCGCGCATCGAACGGACATCCATGAGTGATGATCGGAAACGAGAGCTGATCAGGATGTAGTCCAACATTGCCGAGTCGTCGCCCGTTTGATTTCGCCATGTGAGTTGATGCTTCTTTGGGTGTTGAAATTGGGTGTTTCCGATGATGCAGTTGTTGGTGTTGGCGAAGGAAAAGAGATGCAAACCGTAGTCGTTGATTACACCATGTCTAAAACAACCCATCGTGCTCTCCCACCCAGTCCGATCGGCGCCAGTGTGGGCGTTGAAATCTCCAGCCACTATGATCAAATTTGTTTGTGGGATCGAATCCAACGTGTTTTGTAGCTGGTTATAGAAATCGTCCTTGGCCGGGTCTGTGTTTGTCTCGATTGGTGCATAGACGGCAACGAGGTGGGTTTTGATTGTGCCGTTGATGGTGAGCACTGCAAGACGATTGGAGATCGGCTGGAAGGCAACGACGCTCTTGACTGCGCGATGGGCAACAGTGAATCCAACTCCTGCTTCTCACTTTTCTCCACCTGAGTAGTAGAGTGTCATCTGATCGTCGATAGGTGGTGGTTCGACGACCATCTGTCCTGATCCTGTGAGCCGTAGTTCGGATAAAGCTGTGAGGTCGATTTTGCAGCTCAGCAATTCTTTGGCAAAGATTTCTTTTCGGTCGACGTGGTACCCAGTTCGAACGTTCCACGCGGCAAGTCGTATTTCCACTTTCGGCGTGATGATATTTCGGTTATTTTGGCCAGTAGCCCACTTCTCTCCAGCATCCTGGTTCCCCAATATTGGCGCATCGGCTGCCCCGGATGCGGTAGCATGAAATGAGGAATTTGATTCTTAACTGTCCATTGTTTTCGTGCCTATTTTCCCCGGTCTCCCGGTTCTGGTCACGTAGGCTGGGTGACCACCTTCCTCCTTTTTCAGCCGGGCTTAGGACCGTCCTTGGCGGAGTTTTCACTACACTATGGAGAGCAATGTTAAAAAGAGTAGCAGATAGTCACCTTGTTTAACACCTGATGTTATACTAATTGCTTCACTTATTTTCCCTTCAACAAATACCTTACAATGCGAGGCAAACATAGTGGTTTGTATTAGTTTGATCAGTTTTTTTGGCATTTCTTCTTTCATTAATACACTAAAAAGTTGGTGCCATTTGATTTTATCAAGACTTGTTTGTAGTCCACATACAGTATGTGCAAATCAGTGTTGAATTCATAACATTTATCCATTATTTGCCTGAGTGTAAATATATGATCGGTTGATCCTCTGCCATTTCGAAATCCGCATTGATATTCATCAGTCATGTTTTCTGCGAAAACGTTTACTCGTTTCTGCTGTATACTAGAAAATATCTTATAGGCAATGTTTAATAATGTTATTGCTCTATAATTCTTACACTCTGATTTATCTCCTTTTTTCAGAATTGGGTAAATAAGTCCATTTTTTCAATCCTTTGGTATTTCATTTGTATCCAATATTCTACATATTAGTATATGTAGTGCCTCTGTCAATTTCTCTCCTCCTACTTTTATCAGTTCACCAACTATTCCATCTTCTCCAGGTGCTTTTCCATTCTTTATCTTCTTCACCACGTCTCTCCCTTATTCTATTGATGGTGCTTCTATCTCTTCATAGTTATCAGTATACTCTAATCTTTCCAATGATTGGGCTTCATTTCTATCCATTTTTGTATCCCCATTAGTGTTTAATAATTCATCGTAGAATTCAGTCCATCTTTCCAATACTTTCTGTTGATCCTCAATCAGTTTTCCATTTTTTTCTCGGCACGGATTACTTTTAGCCTGATATCCCCTTGTCATATTTTTAACTGCTTGATACAAATTTTTACTGTCATTATTATCATTAAGTTGTTCAATATCAGAAATTTTGTTTCAGATGTTCTTTTTTCTTACGTCTTATTATTTTATTGGCCCTCTTTCTGCTTTTTTTATATCTGTTCCTTGTTGATCTCGTCTCTCTTTGGAACATTAATTGTCTATCTCTATTTCTTTCATCTAAGGCTTTCTTACACTGATCAAACCATTCTATATTTCGCTTCCACTGTCTTTTCCCTATAGTATCATCTGCAGCATTTATTATCAACGCTTTGATGAACTTCCACTGATTATCAACTGATTCTTCTCCTAGAACTTCTGTTGGTTTATTCAGCCTTTCATCAATTGCTTTCTTATAACTTTCAGTGGTACCCTTCTTCATAAATAGTTCTATTTTCCACTTAGTTCTCCTATTTCCTTGTTCTCTTCGAGCTACTGATAGTTTCCCTCTCATAATGGTTTCAACATGGTAATGATCCGACTAACAATTGGGTCCCCTAGCTGATCTGACATCTTTTATGGATGTAAAGTGTTGTCTATTGACCAGAACATGGTCAATTAGATTGTATGATGTCGTACCTGGTATTTTCCATGTATATTAATGTATGTCTTTATGTTCAAAGAATGTGTTCATTATCACTACATTTGTTGACATAGCTAAATTGATCAGTATTTTTCCATTGTCACTAGTTTCCGTGTGAAGAGAATATTTCCCTGCTACATTAGATGTATTTTGGTCCTTGCCAATTTTTGCATTTAAGTCTCCCATTAATAATAGCATATGGTGTTTGAGTACTTTATTACATTCTTTCTCCAGATTATCATAGAAAGTATATTTCTCCTTATCTGTCCTCTCTTCTGTTGGAGCAAGTGCAGAAAATATTGTAATATTTCGGAACCTTTCTTTTAATATAATTTTACAGAGCCTATCTCCCAGTGGTATAAATTTTTTTACACTTTTCCTGATTTTTTCCTGTACAATGAAACCAGTTCCGTATAGTCCTGTTCGTTTATTAGGTCCTGAATAGTGTGAAGTCCTTTTTATCTATTTTGCCATTTCCAATCCATCTTATTTCCTGAAAAGCAGTGAGATCATAGTTGAAGTTCTTGTTCGCCTCCGCCACCGACATCATCTTTCCTGGTTGCATCTTATATCTTACGTTCCAGGTTCCCAATTTCAATTTTCCTTTATTCTTTATCCGTGTTTTGTCATGTCTTAGAAAGGGTTGATAGGGTTCGTGACAATGCTTTTTTTCAAGATGGGGCCGCCAACCCCACGCTCTACTCCCTTCCAGGAGGACCGGTCTTTGTAATCAGGGTTTGTTCCCTTAGGGGAGTTGGTTTCACCTCACCTACAGAGGCCCCCCTCCCCCTTGGTTTTCTGTCGGGATTTTCCTTCCCTTAGCCTTTGGGGATCCCTCCCCCTCCTATAAGGCAGCAGATGGTAAGGAAGCGGGATTGGTTGGAGAAGATAGGTCGTTGTGGAACACACTTCGTCTGGTACCTCAGCTGAAACCTGTCCGGCTTGGGTGGCCCTGCTGGTAGTTACACTACCGCCGGCATAGCTCTCAGCTTCATTGGTACGCGCAAACCCTCGCCACCCGCACGGACAGTGCTTCGTTAAGGTGGTGTTCCCTGGGAGGGGGTGACCATAATATACACGGCAAATTTTTTTTATAAAGGTTTGCTTGATGTCTGTTTTTCACAATCTCTATCCCAATTAATGCAGCGAGCAAATGTAATTCTAAACAAAGTCTTCACGATGAAACCTGCAGATTCTCTCTCACCTGTTTGGTCAATTGATTATTGTCTCAGGTACATAACCTGAGCAATAGAATACCAAAACTAAGTAATTAAGACACACTTCTGAAAGATCAGAAAAATGTTAATGAAGTGTTGAGAAAAAATAATTGCTTGCATTACTCACGAATGCTTTGAAATTGGACGGAATTGCTAAGAATTCCTCAAATATATTCAATACATCTTCATTGTTTAACCTAATTTGGGGTCTATTGGTGGGCACATATAGCTCATCTGTTGGTACAAAATAGGCAAGTATTTTTGCCCGGTTCATGAAAACTGCATTCAACTGCATTTTCTGTTGGTTTTAAGTTTCTGCAACAAACCTTTCATGTTCTGTAGTAGATAAAATGGAAGATACAGTGAAAACCAAGATTGGAATAGTAATTTCATCTTGAAAATTATGATGCTAACTTACTCTCATATCCTTTTTTGAAATGCTGAAAGCATGTGCCTTATCTCAACTTAAAAAAGATAAACCAACATGGAAAATGTAAAAAAATATTATATAATGGTCGAACTAGCAGATTGGCGAAAAGATGAGCTGGCAGTGAAGGAGCTGAATGATAGTATGTTTTCTTCCAGATCAATGTCACAAGTAAAGGATTGGCCTGAAAAAGATGAAGATAATTTGAAATACAATATCGAAAAGTGAGTAAATTCATCTTTCTCAGGCCACTATAAACGGGCAAACTAAGCTTATTTCAGAGATATTTCTTAGCATCAAGGTTTACTTGCAACTCCTCATTATGTCTCTTGTTTACTCCAATTATGTTCCCCTACCTTACAACTCAATTTATCTTCCTCTGTCAACATCTGTTTTTTTTTCTCGGCCTCACTCTGCATATTGTTCTCTATCCCACCCCGACTTCCTTTCTCAGCATCATTCATGACATCACATGCAAGCTCGCCAGCTTAAGAATGACGCTTCTCACGTTCTGTGTTAAGAAAATAAATGATTTCATTAGTCAAAATTTCAGTCGAAATTCTTAAAGGTTAAAGAAGTTTAATGGTAGTGATGAAACGCTATACCTTTTACTAATTTTATAGTTCAGGATTTTGTAGCCTTCTGTACTTTTGACTGAAACTAAGTTCCGAAAACTTTTTTCATCAATCTATTATTTTCTTCGTCAGATGAGTCTGATTGATTCCCAGGAACTTTTCGAAAATGTCTATTAGATTTTGGTGTCTCATCAACACTATCTGCATGTTTCGTTGAGAATAAACTGAAGGTGTGCAAGATCCTGACATATACTGGCATAGAAGAAACCCCGGAAAATTTATTTACGAATGTCATCATCACATGCCAGTATTACTTAAAAATGATAACTTTTAAAAATTACTTTCTGTTTTGTGTTGTGGCATCACCAACCTTTTGACAACCTTCAAAAGAATGGCGCAAACTAAGTAAAAACTCGTAATAGAGGCACTAGCAGACTAATATAGACAAAACACTACAGTTGTTCACTAATCCAACACAAAACACACAAAGGCATGAAAGCAGCTCTGGTACTCTCTCGAATGATGGTTAAAGTCCCGCAGCTCGGGGATTTCCCTATAAAATAATTTGGTTCACAATGGGTTCAAAAGAGCTTCAATCAGAGCGATCTAGTGGTTATAAACTTAACTCCGACGAATTGGAAGGTTAACAATGCTGGCTTGACGCGCAATTTACCTACAGTGTCATTGTGACATCAAAATGATCTCAAGATGATCAACTTCCTTCTATTGTCATTTCTACCTCTTCCAAATGATTAATTTTCTATTCTTTGAAATTTTCTATTCTATTGTTTTCTTCTCAAAACACCTTTGGCAGGGGATTGACTCCAGGAGTGCTACGGTACGAGCATAAACACAAACAAGTGAGAAAAATATAAATGAAATAATAGAAGAAATGAAAATAAATAAATAAGGGGGTCTTTAATTTTTCGTCGTATTTAGGATCTTATTTTATCAGTTTGGGTCTTTATCAGTTTGGTTTGGGAATAGACTTTACCAAGGATTCTTTACTTACAATTCCGAAATAATGGCGCTGGGAGACGTAAGGATCAGAATTTCTTAATTTTTTCTTGACAAGGCGACGATTTCTCCTGCGTCGTCCTGTGATGGCACGGCCCTTGAAAATTGATTAGGATGAATTTGACCGTCAAAACATAATTTTGCACAGAAATATATTAGATGTGTGTGCATCGTTTTAAGTAGACGGTGTTGTTCTCAGATACATTTCAGTGAATTTTCTTCAGATGTGGTTAAGTGATAACTATACCCCTCTCATATGTACATAAGAAAACTCTTTTACCGTTCTGAAGTAGGTTAATTACTTACAACCGCAGCACCATGACACAAAGAAAATTGGACGACAATTCATTAATGCATATCCGTAATCCATAAAAACAACAAATCGAACCTCAAAAATACTATGACCTCGAGCGCCTCTTACGTTTTGGTAATAATCCTAACTTAGTACATTCAAAATACTTGGCGATAACGAGATAAATTCTCATTGAAGCTTTTCAAAGTATTTAGGTCGGAAGTAAGTTCCATTTAATCATTCACAGCAAACGATATCACTTTTTAAATCTAGTAATGTATAATTTATATACCTAAATGTTCATTGGTTGGTCAGTGGACGCGCGCAAAATTTAAAATACAATTTGAGATTAAACCCTTGCCCCTGAGCGAAAATCCATGAAAGGAAGGTATGTGGAATGATGGTTATTTCTAGATAATTATTGTGCTTTTTGGAGGACATTCTGAAATAATTGGATGAGAATAATTATCCTGTATATTCTGATGTAGTGTAAATGATTTTCGAAGAGCCGAAATGTATTTTAGCCATTAAATCTTACAAAATACATCTGTACTATTCTAATAAACAGAATATTATATGTAATAAAATCATATTGACTTTACAAAAAGATTCTAGATTGAAATTAATCCATAGCAAATGAACATATTCTTATGTACTAAACCAAGTGTCTTCAAAAATTCTTCTTAGGACAAATTATGTAATAAATAGTTTCAGGTGGAGATTTGTTTTGTTTTGCTTAAGGGATCTTATTATTATAATTTACAAAGTTGATAAAGGAAGATGTAGTTGACATCTAGTTTCATCGCACCCCTAAGCTAAAATTAAGTGTCAGTGGGTTAAAAAATGCATGTTTTTGTAAAAATTATGTTTATACTTTTTGAAAAAATTTCATAACTTGGCCTTAAAATGCGAATTAATGATCCAAAATATACAAAGTTTTTGGGATGCTCCAGAAGCGTGAGTAGTATTCCTAGACCCTCCAGCATTCTCCCTCTGAAAAATTACTCCTGAGCCAATCTTGCAGTATATGTATTAGTATATGGTGAGGAATTGCTGTTATCTGGTGTCTCGTGATTTTAACAACACCCCTGCCAAGCCGATTATTTGTTGCGTCTTCTTGTTGGTTTAAGTTTTAGTTACTACACTTACTTTCGACAAACGCTAAGGACCCAGTGGAATGAAGTAAACTCTTTTTCTCTGTTTGAAATATTAGCAGTAATAAGTAATATTTCATCTTCGTGTAAGCTTAGTGGACTGCATGCAGCCTGTGGACTATTTAGAGGACAGCTTTTATTTAGGTCTTGTTTTCCCCTTATTTTTGAGAATCACACTTATGTTAGAACTCTTTTAAACTATTTATTTTATTTTATTGGTTGTGTTGTAGGGAAAGGTGATTGTTATGACTCACAATCTCAAAGTAAGAGAAATACCAATAAAGGATGGATTCTCCTTGATGGTGGATATATTCAAATTTTGGATGATATAGATTCAGATGATGAAGATTGCTTTGAGAAATCGGAAATTCCTATGTACAGGAAAGTAATAAGTGAATACAAGTTGCTTATTGGGTAAGTAGAAGTGAAATGCTAATTAAAATTGTTTTATGATTTGGTCATCTCTTCATATTTTTAACTCTTGCTTTATATTATTGAATATTGCACACCTCATTATTGAGATACTTGAATTATGTCTTTCAATGATGAACTCAGTTTCTGCACTGTATTTTCCTGGGCATATTTTCAATTATGATTTGACATCTTGTCAATTACTGAAAATAATAGCAAATTTGTCGGTTTGTTGTATTCACATTTAGAGGTAGAAGATGACGACGTAATAGGTGAATTCAGTGAAAATGTTTTGGTCATTCTGAGGAAAGACTGCCTCAACTACTGGAAACGCGGTCCGATACTCTTTTGTCACTAGTTAGCGGAGGATAGTCGGGAAGCAATGACGAATTACGACGATTGATGACGAATAAGTTAACTAATATTGTTGAAAAACATGTTATGTACTCGACGTATTTGTTGTCACAATTTGTGTAATATTAACCTCAAAATGTTCTATAAATCTGAATCTATATTTTTTACCCTATTATAACAGTGGTAGTATAATATGTTCGTCAAAATACTAAATAATGTTCGATGAAATTGCTAGAGTACAAAGTTGAATTATGTCTCCCTTCCCTGTTGCTTAGATCTCTCTCTCTCCAGTGACAAGCTATACTCTCTAGTTTTACCCTTATGTTAGTAGCAGAAGCTTAACCAAAATCCTACGAGTAATCCTGTTTATTCTTGTTGAAACCTCATATTTGTAGATGTTGCAAATAATTTCTGAAATATCATATGAAAAAGAAGCTTTGAAACTGCAGGATAATATAAAACACTTACTTGAGTAAGCGAGATAGTATAAAACACTTACTTGAGAGGTCTGTTTAAAAACGTCTTAATTTGAATGCGAATAAAAGTAAGAAAAGGAATCCAATTGTGATAGAGTATGAAAATGAAAGTGCTATTTTAGATAGATGGACTTGGAAGTAAAACCCTTTTGTATACTAGTCGACACAGGGGCGCACCCAGGATTTATTTATGGGGGGAGGGGCTTGAGGAATGTGAACATAGGTTCGATAGGATATAAATGAAAACAATGAGTAAAAACCTAGATTCGAATCCCTGTAAAAACATGCGATTGATAAGGCCAGTCGATGTAGAATATCAAAGATTTAGACAATTTAAATGTTTGTAAGAACTGATTACCCGGCGTTTTTTCCCGTGAGTTTTCTTAGATTTCATGTTCTTTTACTCAGGAAAAAATTATCTATAATGTAAGATCAAAATACTTTTACTTACTGTTTTATAAAATCATATACAGCATCCTAATTTTTCATATTTTTAATAATACAAATTTAATACAAAACTTGACTGTATACACTACACCATCTCGCAGAAGCCGCGCTGGTCGCATTTTCATTTCCTAGGCATGACGCGACTGCACCATTTCATTAAAACTCTTGTAAAATCTAAACTATCCGTCAAAATTTTACAATTTAAAGACTTTTTTATCTTTGTTAAATGCACAAAATAAAAAATCAATTAAATTTGATGATGATTGATTTTTTTCTTCTTAAATTGAAGTATTTTGACACTTATTGCTGTCGCGGACTTTTTTGTAGACCTCTTTGAGGCAAACATTCATGGTTGTCACCTATCTCTAACCGTTTAGCCAGCATATGCAAATATAACTCTTTTTTTCGATTTTATTGACGTTTATTTTCAAAATCCATTTCTATCTTTCTTATCAACAATTTTTGAAATAAAAAGTCAGCCTGTGTTCATTCAGGACATCTGAACTATCTCATTTCCCAATTTCATCTCGATCTGTTCAGTTGTTTAGTCGTGATCAAGTAGCAAACAGACTCAATTACGCGTTACGCGTTTATATATTAGCATGGATGAAGAGTACGTCCTTAGTAAGAAAACGTTATTTCTAGAAAAATAGCAACTTATAGAAAAAAATTAACAAAAGAATTTTCTATGATCGATTTTTCAGTAAATCACATCTTTCTAATAGTATTGTAGACTGTGTGACGTATTATAGACTATATGTGACTATCAGCCGTCACAAAGGAACCAAATACATTATTAAGACTTGTTTCCTCGAATGAATATTACGCATCAATTTTTGTTGTGTAGCAACGCTAGACATAAGTGAATTTTCATCCTTTGTTCGTTATGGCTCCCTTCTGTCAATTCGTAATCAAGCGGGTACCAAAAGTTTATTTCCTCGTCATATTTGACAATTCGTTATTGGCCATTACTCTGAAATGATTGAGCTTTCAGGAATCAGAAGCAAGTTTGGAATCGAGGGAAAAAAATTGGAATAGAGATCAGAATCGAAAAAAAATCCATAATCATCAATACTTCAACTAATTGATCTAATGAAATCTTTTTGTATGGTAATTTTGTAAAAGTTTTTTGGGAACAACTAGAAAATTATAGAACGAAAATCACCATTAGTCGAGACTAGAGTCTCTAGTACAACACTCTAGGCAGCAGATTTAGAGTTTGATGTAATTATATCGGAACTCACCAATTGTCCTATATTTGTTGGATCACATTTTTCTGTCGGCACGTCTTCATCAGTAGATTTCCTGCTTCCAAGCGTGACTTTTTTAAATTTCTTCAACATCAACATCTACACGATTAATTGTTTATTTTTCTAAAATAATTGGTTAATAGTCGTTTCATGGTTAATTCTATTGTTAGTAATCTTTACTGCACGAAAACAACACTCCGCAGTCGGTGAATTTAGGAGTATAATTGCCAGTAATGTCTTTCTGCGAACATGATCGCTTTGCCGGACCTCTCTCTTTCTACACGTAGGCTACTTCGCCTATGATCCAGCCACGGCGCCGTGAATTCGACAGCTGCCTTACAATCGTCATAGGGACTTATCATTTTCAGGCGTTTTGATGACATTGGTCTCTGGACGAAACATGAAATTTGGTATGGTCCATAGATTGCAGTGTACGTTTCCGTTAAAACAGTTAAATAGTGGTTTTAATTGTTTTAAATATTTTCAGAGACATTACGCAGGAATAGGGCATATTAGGCACTCCAATTGCATATTTTTATAGATTTTGTAATTCTGATCGGATTTTTCGCGTGAGTATATGATATAATCTCTCATACTAAAGCACAGGAACTCCTAATAATTGAATTAGGTATTTAGTTATATTTATCCCAAAATGATAAACTGCCTAGCAGTAGAGCAGCATGGAAACATTAACATATGAATAACCTCTTCTAATATAAAATCGGATTATGAATTATGCATGCAAGAGAGTGACTACCCGAGAGTAACCCCGACAGAGGGTACTGAAAATGTTATAATGTATTTGGATGAATGAGAAATATTCTTGATGTCGCCTCAAAGCGTAAAATTTATGCAAACACATTCACTTGAAGGAAGTGTTGACCCATGAGAAAAAGGTTGAGAAGGACGTCTCCAGAATGGGAGCTAATGGTAAGCTGATCTTTCTGTTTACGTTGCGAGATGTGCAGAGACCCTGGTAGAGGGAGGAATTCGTGTCTGGAATCTGGGTTCGCCAAAAATTTCTGAGGTTAATAATTTACTCGAAGTCGGAGAATTTGCATAACCTTCACATATCCTGTAAAACCTAGAAATCAATTTTGATAATAAAATTATACTCTATGTAGTTTCGATTTGGTACAGTTTTTTTCGTTTTACAGAATAATTCTTAAACAGATACTTGAGGGGGGATTTAGCCCCCCCCCCCGTGGGTACGCCCCTGTTGGACACCATACTTACATTATAAGCCCTATGAAATTTACTTCACAATAAGCTTTAAAATGTCTGGTTTTGCTTCTTACCTCTGACCTTTGGAAGATTATTCAACTTTACGACCTTTTTCATAGACAATTATTATTTACAATTTCTAACAACTTCTGTTTAAGTCTTCTTCAGGCTAATAGATATTCACTACTTAAATATATAGTTAAATGACAAAAGAAATAATAAACAATAACAAAAAAACAGTAAACTTTTGATGTCTCCATTTTCATTCGCAAATTTATAAAGTTTTGACTAGTTTCTATATAGATTTCTGATGTCTATCATATTTTTTAAATTTTCTTCTTTATCCTTAATCTCAATATCTTCCCGATTACATTTTATCTTCATTACAATGATAAACTAGAACACTACATTCCTCCTAAACGTATTAATTCTAATCTTAAACATTTTTTCCATTTTATTTTTACCTTTTACCTTTTATCTTTTTCCTTTGTTATAATACCACCTAAATTTTCATATGTTTTTTCACTATTTCTGTGTTTTCTTTCTAGTCACGGGTGCCTATCGTACTAGTCCCATTCCAAGTTTGTATGCCGAGCGTGGCGAACCATCTCCTTACTTCCGGCGACAACACCTCATGTTACGTCACTTTTGCCATGTGCTTACTTTACCCGACAATCTGGTGTTAACGCCGTATTTCATCCTTCCTCTTCTTCCATCCCTTTCTACAACAGACAGAGCAACCAAACCATTTGGATATCACTCCAAACAAATTTTGGAAACCTTTATTATACGCAAACCTAATGTCTTAAATCAAGGTTTCAGTAAGACTCCTCCTTGGGCTTTGCACAAGCCGAAGATTAGTTTAGATCTTCTGCATCATGACAAGAACTCTCTAGCTGCGATGTTGAGGGTATAGTTCCACCTAATCCTCAACAAACACCCGACCTATATACCTGTGTTTGCAGACGGGTCGAAACAAGCCGATGGTGTCGGCTGCTCCGTGGTGTTACCCCGTAAGACCTATGGCTACCGTCTTGGCGACCTGTGTAGCGTTTACACCGCTGAGTGCTGCGCCATATTGAGAGCACTTTGACAAAATGCTCCCGCGGATCAAATTTGCTGATTTGCTCTGATTCTCTAAGTGCTCTTCAAGCAATCCAGACTATGTACCCAGCTGATAAACTGATCCAGAACATCCAGGATGTGCTTTTCTCGCTCCAAAGTGATGGAAAGAATATAATATTTTGCTGGATTCCCGAACACGTGGGAATCAGAGGAAATGAGGAAGCAGACGTTTCCGCAAAGGCGGGATACCTGAAGAATCGCGTGAATTTCTTTACGATTCCAAAAAGGGATATCCTAAATTCCATGAAAACAAGGATTCTGAATGAATGGAACAGTGAGTGGTTGGCTGTTGAAGGGAATAAGCTCCGACTTATCAAATCCTCTGTTAAGTCGTGGAGCAGTTCCTGTAGATCAGCCAGGCGCGAGGAGGTCTTGCAGACCCGCCTGCGCATAGGACATTGTCCTCTCACCCATCGGTATCGCTTGCTACTTAATGATGAACCCGTTTGAGAGGAGTGTAGCTCTTCTGACAGTGCGTCACCTACTAACTGGTTGCAGAAAATACACCAGAATACGGAGACAAATTGGTCTGGCTGCAGATTTACCAACAATTCTCGGAAATCAAACGGATGATGTTAATAAACTATTGAATTTTGTGAGTAGATCGGGTCTCCTCCCACAAGTTCTCGGGATTGTTTAAATTTGCATTATTCTTTCCTCTTCTCTTTCTTCTTTCCTTTTATTCTTTTCCGTAGTTTGAATATTATAATTTTCAGCATTTATTTCCGTTTTGATATAATGTATTGGGCAACTGTTTCTTTTTCTTTTCTCTTTGTGTTTAGATATTTGTTGCATTCAGGAGTGTTACTTTAGTGGGTATAGTCGAGATATTCGGCGAGTCCCACACAGGGGAAGAGTCACTACAGCTCTATGGCGCGAAACTGCATTTTTCCCCACCTGCAAGGGCTCTAATGACTTTGCCGTTGACAAGCCCTAAAGACCACCACACACACACAAATATGTGTATTACCTACTTTATATATATATATATATATATATATATATATATATATATATATATATNTTAGCCTTCGAAAACTTGATCATTTTTTGGAGCTATCATTCCAATTTTGATTAATTAAATTTATATCTCATGACAATATATATACACACATGAGGTATATTACAAAATATCTGCAAAATGGAAAACAGTGGACGATAAAAAGTGAAGAGAGGAAGTATGAATTTTAAAACGGATTAAATTTTCCAAAAAGCTACAGTATTAAGAATGAAACATTTAAAATACATATCTAAATTAGTGATAAATGACAATAATTAAAATTTTTATTCAATTTTTGTAAAAATTGAGAATAGAGAAGGAATTTTGCATTCCACCTTGTGTTTCGTAAGCAAATTTATTTGATATTCAATATGTTCTGGAGAATAGAGTAATGTAGTTGGTATCACTAAATTGGTACTGAATACCTGTGGGATAACAAGAAATAATGACCCAAACAATAAAATTGTTCAATTACTTCACTGGTAAAGAAGTATTGTGAAGAAAAAATTATGCTTTATGATATTATATAAGACCGACCTTTTTCAGTTCTTGGCTACAAGACCTGACATAATTCCACAGCAAATGAATTAACTGTTGTGAAAAGTTGTTTTTTCACCAACGTAACCATTATATAACCAAACTAGTCATCCCAATCCTGTAAACTTCCCTTGGCCAAAGTTAAGGAGTTGGTCCAACAAGGGTTCGAAAGAATAATTAATGTCATAATACTATAAATATTATTGCGGTTCCGAAAATATAAGCCGTATTCTTCGCTCTTCATACTTACGGTAGTTATAAAGAAATATTGTTCCGCACTATTTTCTTCTCTCCGCCACCGTTTGTTAGTATGTTAGGGTATGTTAATTATAATATGGCTCGCGGCAGCGAGTCATGAACAATTATAAACAATTGTTCGGTCACAGTCGGCGATGTTAGGTTTGTTAGACCCGGCGATTTAGTTTTAAGAAAATATGTTGTGAGTGTGAAGATGGAGGCGATGGTGGAGGTAGCAGCACTCGCGGAAGGATATACGAAGAATAAGGTTATTTTTCTACGGTTTTGGGCCGGAAGGTTAACTTGGTCCCTTCCCTTAAAAATTAAAATACAGTTATTGAAAACAATGATTCAAAAAAAATCCAGAAGACCACGAGGACATTAATGACAATGTACGTCATTGGTTGATAATAGTCATCTACCTAAATACTATTTTTTACTAACCATTTGTAGTGTAAATCTTGGCATTTTATTCCATGTCAAACAGAGAGAGAAAAAGGATTTTTGATTATAGCGTGATCTCATGTACGAGTATCTAATATTTAGAAAAATACTTACTTCATGTTATTTTCTCCCTAATCAGAAATATTATGATGTAATATATTCAATTTCCTTCCAATAATCAGAATGGCCACATTTTCATACAATCGAAATTTTATTCCTTGTTGCGTAGAGGGAAGTGGGAGTTTTTGTTAAATTTTCCTTTCCTTGATAAGGGAGAAAAATAAGTTTAGTATTAAATAACAGGAGAAAGAAATCCTGTAGTGGAACATTTTTGACTGCTTGTTTTTTTCGTGATCTTTCATCCTTCTTGTGATCTTTTATCCTTCTAGTGAATGAATTATTAGAATTGTAATTAGAATGTATAAAAATCATCCTTTAGCCCCAAATGTTCAATATTGCCACGAAATATTTATGAATGTAATGTCATTATTTTTTTTTCTTCCTCTTATTTTAAATATTGAGGATTACCTCATGTACATAGTCACCTGCAGCTTGAATGGTGAACCTGTTATTTCTGGAACCGCACAGCGAGTATTTGTTCCAAGAAATTGCATGTTGGTTTTCGTAATTACTTTTTCAAAGAGTTATGAGACTTGAAGATATTCTTATTTGTCAGTAATTTTCTACTTCTAACAAATATCGTACTGATATTTGTTGTATGTTAAGATTGGAGTTTTGAATAGACGAGTCTCGCTTGACGTTAAGAGCATCTGGGAAGTTATATTTATCATTCATTTAGCAGTTTATATAATATTTTGTATTATAAGTAGAGTTGGGTTATGTTTATTGGAAGTATAACTGATGATTATATTGTCAGTTTCTAGACATCCATGATAAATGTACTGACAAACAATATTACGTAACAAGAAACATTTGGTTAAATAATATAGTAACCCTAAATATCTATTTGTCCCTGTTGCCCTTAAATAATAAATTCCTTACAATCTAAAAATTAGTACTGAATTAGTTATCTTGAGACTCCTTAAAGCTGTAATGACAAATTCAGACACGCAGTCACAAGAGAAAGCAGAAAAATTATTATGAAAAGTAATTTTATTGGGTTCATTATAATGTTTTCAATCATGAATCTAATAAAATGATTTGTTATATGTCCATAGTGCAACAAAATTAAATTATCAAACTATTTAAAATTCGTGGCCTTACTCAGTTGTTCTAATTTGAACATAAGAAAAATACAGCCACACACAGGGTACCAACTGTACTGAAATAAACACATTAAAATGAAGGAAAAATAAATTTGTTATTGACCTTAATTAATTCACTGATTGATAATTAAGAATTTTAATTTAATAAAAAATGACACTAAGAAACAAAAAAGGTTCTAACAAGGTCATAGGTATGTCGTGAAACTTTATTACGCCGGCCATTACTTTGTCGTGAAACACACATTCACCACAGCACATTCCCCCAAAAGCAAAACATACCATGTAATTTTACAAATATTAAAGAAACGATTATTTCAACAAATTTTCATTTAATTACATGATTACAATTCCTGAAAATTAACTAATAACTTTAAAAACATACTTGAAGGACGTGTCATTCCTAGCTGAAGGCTGCTATCAGGTCACATTCATTACTCCTTTAACTAAGTTATTTTAATTTCTTGAATCACACATACATTATTAATGAGTTACGTTGCTTGAGTGTAAACAAAACTTTATTTTACGTAATTGTACATTTTCATGTCGACACAATATGAAATTAATACCAAGATCCATCACTTAAATGGTACACTTAACTGCTACCTCATGGCACCGTCATGGGATGTCAGTAGACGCAAGAGTGGTGATGACGACGTTCACCGACCAATAGTATGCAGGAATGAATGAATGGCGGCATTCAGACGAAGATTATTGCTGCTTGATCCATGACCCCATCAATATTGGATGTCTCGCCAATGTCTATTTCCCGAATAATCATCCGATGCGCCTAATGAGTGCATTATTTGCCGAATATTGTCCACACCATCATTAATTGATCAGATCGCGACTCGTAATTATCAATTACGTTATATCAATTACGTATCAATTAACAATTACGTAACTCACTAAGGAACAATCTCCCACGAACAGTTGGTCAAATCACTTAGCAGTCGCTGATTACTAAGCTTCTACATACTTCTATCTAAGCTCTGGATAGTTCTATGATGATGATGCTCATGATGTTATAAAGTCAACATGAACTTTTACCTAATTTCCTAAAATTTCTTTCCATTGCTTTGCATAGGTATGAACCGACTGAGACGGCACTCACTTGTCACCGTTTGTTAAAAGTCCCCAGGGGAAGATCTTTTGGAGGGTTGTAAAACTTTCCGAGAGGCTCATTAGCAGTTTATAACTGCGGGCACTCGCAAGGACCAGGCATTCGCCACTTCGAGTGTGTTGTATTGTGTTGAGTGATCAGAATAGAATGAGGTGCAGGTAACAAGCGGATCCTGAGCCTCTACGTCTTGGAGAATGAACGGTCCCTTCACCCATCAGGGTTCCGGAATTTCCGGACCAGTGCGGGCAGCCTTCCTGACTTTTAAAATGTCGAGACGTCCGTCCGTCCGTTGACGTCCCTGTGCGCGCGTAGCTTTACTCTCCGCTTCTCCTACACGACAGGAGCGACGACTTTTACGTACGTCATCATTTCTTGGCCAATCAATGCTTGTTGTGAAACCCCACGTCATTTCACATTATCTTTTCTAACCAATTGGTCCGCGATCTCTTGGTCACGCATTCTTTCGACCAATCCAATTCCTAGTTTCACGTCAGATGACGTCTTGATCACAATACATTCGCCCCTGTCACCATCGGTATCTGGTTAATATTTTTGATTATTAAGCGTCACGATGTCGAAAGTTTTTGACTGTTTGTTTATCGTCGTCGAATTTCTATAGGACTTTACACTTAGTGTCCTATTTTTTCCAACTGTCGAAATAACGCAGACTCGGAGTTCCCCCTTCTCAAGAGGGTGGATGGGTCATAGTTTTTTTGTAGTATGCCACACGGCTCCAGCTTTCTCTTCTTTTGTGTGGGTTGACGGTTCTAGAAAGCTTTCATTTGACGATACCCAGCGCTGTCAATTTTTCTATGGTCTCATACTTCCTAAAGCTGAAGTACCCGTGTTTAGATTTAAACTAGACAGACGTCTTCTTCCTCCCCTCAGTTGACCCAAATCAACACAACCCTCGTTTATCTTCAATACGTAATTATATTTCAAAATAGCTCGATTAATTTAATGATTTTACTTTTAGTTCAAAAATGTGAATAATGTTAATGAATTATTTAAATAAATTCAATAAATGTTACAATAGAAACAGACCGCTACTCACCTCCATTTGTGACTTCCACTTATAATGAAGCGCTAGAACCTAAGGGCTTTCAGGAAAAACGCACTAAAAAGTGACAGGTGAAGATTTAAAATTTTACTGTCACATCTAGGCAGTTAGAGACAATTTCACCAAACTTGAAAAATATCCATTTTATGGTATACATTTGCAATGAGGAGTAACATTTAAACATTTTATATATTTATGCTGTAATAGGCTGAGT
>NNCF01128053.1:0-12206 GCA_002313205.1 Laupala kohalensis
AATTTCTCTACGCTCGTATTGCTTTGCTGCTCGGCGAGAGCTAACAATGACCTCAACGCACATGCACTTCAATGATCCTTCCCCTTCACTTGCCGGAAGCTTTTAAGCGATGATGTCGGTGTCCATTGACTCCGTGAACGACCGACCCTCTCGTGCGCGCGCAGTGTTCGAGTTTTGAACGAGGAGCAGACAACACGTTAACACACGTGGAAATAGCACTGGAGGAATATGTTTTTGGAATTTTCGCGGAAGATAGCTATGCGCTATTATCGTCTTCCGTACTCTGTACCCTTCGCCAAGAAGACTCGAGATAAAAATAATGTTTTGTTTTACTACGTATAGAAATTACATTTCTCTAAACGTGGCAGTGAAATTATTTGTCAAATAATCTAAAATGAAAACACTTTTCATGTATCAAAAAGATCTCCTAAATTGGAAAGGTTTTAGGGTGGGTGTAGTGTTTTTTAGTTTACAAATATTATTTGATCAGATATTTTGGCTAAGTAAATATAGAAATAATAAGATATATTTACTTTCTTTATTTGATTGTTATAGTAATTTTTATTTGAATTAAACATATAGAAAGTATTGAATAAAACGGTATTTTTTGTAAATTTTACATTCAATTTCCAAATGCGTAAATTACAACTACAAATGGTTAAATATAAAACTTGACACATATAATAATAAATACAATACATTTATTAATTATTTTAATTCATAACTTAATATTGTAGAAAACTTAAAGCAGAAACCCGTAGAATACCGAAATGGCCGTAATTTTAACAGCTTGTCGTTTGGAATGAACATTTTTCATTACAATTTTTTATATTTCTCCAACGTATCTTTGACAACCATTCCACTGGTATACAAATTTGTAATGTAAAATTTTATAGGACAAAAAATGTAACCAAGATTGTAAACGGCACCTACGATAGTATCTTTAACAGTTGCATATAACAGGATTTATCGGTACAAACTATAGCAGATATGACCAAAAAAAGTTAATACACGATTGTGTTACGCCTACCTGACTCCTCGATGTATGGAAACTAACTTCTGAGAAAACTAAAAACATAGCGGGATTTGCCACTGTGTGTCTGCTAGAGAATTTCCAGAAAATATCTTTCACGCATTGACAGAATAGTCAACGATGAGCATATATAAAGGGGAATTAATTAATTATCATTTAAGTTAAAGATTGTTATTTGAAAAAGTTTTTAAAGGAAGATACTTGGGAATATAACAAAGGAGAGATTCATATAAACCAAAGAACATTATGACCAGTTTCAACAACGTGACAGAATTTTGAAAATTGCGAGATTTAGTGGAAGGTGAGAATAAAAAGAGTTGCGGCAGAAGAGGAAAGGAAGTCGAAAGGGGAAAGGAGAAAATAGACGTGTCTGCAGCGGACGGGAGTAAAAAGGATACAGGCAAATAAGACAAAATATAAAGGAAGAAAATTGTATTGTACATGTTGTATACCCTTGTATGAATGTTGTGAGACTTTTATTTAATAACTTTCGGTATTTAACAATGAAAATGTCTCTGGCAGGATGGTCCATGAGATCAAAAGGAAATGTGAGTGAAGGAAGCAACAACGCGTAGCTCTTACCTCACGATGCACTTGCGTTACAGAAGCGAGTGGTCGGACGGTCGGACGCACGGGTACAGACGCTGGCGAAGTGCGGTAGTGTCAGGTGACAGCACAGATGCCAGGCGGCCTTTTATAAAAGCGTCCTTCGCACACACCGCCTGCCCCCGGCCATAGAGTCCCGCCCCTCACCCTCCGCCATCACCTATCATTCCACCACTCCCGGCCATGGGAGAGACACGTCGCAGTAGATCCCCTTGAGTTGAGAATGATCATTATTCTTTGTCGGACAGAAATGTTTTTTTCACCTTTATTGGATGTTACACGAAAGTAACCATAGTTAGCTCGGTCACACGAGATGAGCATACCTTTTTAGCAGAGCAGCGACACTTTTGCTCTTCCCCGTTATAAATCCTACAGTATTACAAAAATTAAAAAGCATTAAATTCAGTCGTCGACCTTACACTTGATATTTGATTAAGTAGTTTAGTTTTAATCGACAGTCAAAATTGACATATATTATCTCTCACCTTTTGTAACATGTGTATAGAACATTCGTAAATACTCCTTTGCTAATAGAACATTTGTAGATTGAAATAACTTTCCTACAGCAACACTTACGAACTTGTTTCGGGACCGTCTTCTTGCTTCTTCGAAATAGGTGCATATGTGAATTTAAGTGATATGAGATGAACGGAGTTTATGGGTGGAGAAAATGCTCAGAGTGAAGTGTATTGAAGTGTGCATGATTGTCTACTTCTTTTTGTTAATACTTTATTTCATTATCCGTTTCTTAGATTATAGCAACTAATTTTTCGCTAAATGTATAGGAGGGGCAATGGTATAAGTCTTGCTGAAGCCCAATGTTCTAATAGGAACTGAAAGAATGAAGTATGGTATATGTGTGTTTATTTAAGCATGTTTGTACATATTATTGTGTCTGCAGCTGGTTGTAAGCGAAAATATGTCCGTGTATGTGTGTGAATAGACACACATAATCCTCATGTAAAAAAATATTTCTTTAAATGTAATTTATTTCTCTACATTGCTTTCTGTCCTAATTTTCTAACAATTTTATATCATGTTTGTGCGTTTTTTCAGATATTTGGGCACATGATTTGATACTTAACTTCTTATTATAATATATATTCTTTACTTATGCCTTAATTTTTATCCGCCACCGAGATTTTCTCACTTGTAGAGAAAAAATTAGTAATAATAATAATATTTTCATTCATCTTTAACTTTGAAACGTCTTTGATAAATGAAAACCCTTTAGGACAAAAATTGTAGACAATTAAATTCTAAGTGTAGTGTATTTTCAAATCTCATTAATTTTAAATACATTTTTTAACCATAAATCCGAATCCGCCGGTGCATGAGATATTGGAGACGACGCAAGTAAATGATTAAAAAGAGCGATCATATGAACTACGTAATAAAAGCTTTCTTCCACCGTTGGGGATGTGTGTCTCTGAAACGTCTCTTATTGCCGTTAACGTTCAAAACCACCCTAGAAATCCAAAGAATTTTCCAAGAATTGTTTCCTTTTATCCGAACATATTTCCAGAGGTCAACAATTATCCATACTAATATATAAATGTGTAACGCGAATCTGTGTCTGTTTGTTTGCTACCAAATCACGACTCAACCACAGAACCGATCGCGTTGAAATTTGTAAGGAAATAGCTTAGATGTCCAGAATGAGCATAAGCTAACTTTTTTTTCAAAATGTTTGATACGAAATTGGGGGAAAAGAGATATATTTGCATACGCCGCGTAAAAGTTTACAACTGTGAATGACAATTTTGTTTGCCACAAAGTGAGCTTCTAACAAGTCCGCGACATCAAATGTCTATCCACGAAATTAATCAAAATTATCAATAAAACGTCATTAAAGTAAAAGTCGCAAAATACTTCATTTTAAGAAAGAAAAAATCAAGCATCGTCAAATGTAATGGATAATTTGTTTTTGAATTGTGAAAAAAAACGGCTTTTAATCGTAAGATTTCGACGAATCGATTAGATCTTACAAGAAATTTCATGAAATGGTGTAGCCACGTCTAGCTTTGGAAGCGAAAATTCAACTGGTGTAGTGCATCGTCAAATTTTGTATTTTATTTGTGTTTTTATTAATTTGAAAAATCACCCACTATTCATGTATTGAACATTCTCCTTTCTTATATTAGAACCCTCCTTTGTAATTTCAACGTAATGTGAGGTAACATCAGAAAACAAAACAAACGAAGTGAAGATAAATGTTTCTAAAACTCTTCACTTCACAGCAATATGGGATGAATAACCCACCAGACTCGGTTTCGCACGGGAGGCAAAATTGTTTTACTTCTTTCTGCTGATTTGTGAAGGCAAAACTAGCATAGTCACACCCCAAAATCGTAATTATGTCGTGATTAATAGCTGAAATTCTATAAATAAATTTTTCTCCAATTCTTTCTTCTTAATAATGTACTTGGAAAAAACCATTTTTTAAGTAATACAATAATATTATCTCAAAACTTGGAGAAATCCTCATAAAAAGTTACCTCCCTGCATAGAGGAATGAGTCCTAGACGAATATTTTCACCTATTCGAAAAAGCGAAACAAATTAATTACTACAAATGAGTGTTCAGATATTTGATTTACATTCGAATACACACAAGATATATTAATTAGTTCGTGAAATATAGTGAAATTAGTGCGTATTAAAAAAACCTCATTTTACCCCTCTTCATCTCTCAGAAAATATCCCAATATCTTTTCTCGTTAATCCTGCACAGTTCCCGTCGAAACGTCAATTTCCTTATTCAAATTAATTGAGATATATTTCAGTGTCAAATACATTAAAACACAATTCACCCCTCTTCGTTAAGAATCTCTCTCACCGCATACTTTAGGTTATTATTAAAGCATTTAACTCTCTATGTCCTTTGCACAAATGTGTCTGAATGTTAGCTGTTCTAAACTTTAATGGACGCATACGCAAAGGAATATTTGTAAGGAACCATTTCCTATGACGCACAATATAACTTGAAGAAATTTAATATTACGTCGGTGTGCGTTCACTTCGGTTTTCGTTGATTTTTCCACAATTTTGTTAAGTAACAAATCCCCCAATGCCCTTGGGCTCTAGATCGGAAATGATGGAACGGCTCGATAGTTTCCCGAGAGTAACTTCACGTAGTCATCCGCAGCTTGCAACTGCGTTTCTTAACAATAAAATTTATAATATTATCAATTTAATTACGATTGTAGACGTGAATAATGTCAATTAATTCATGATACCTGTATATGCACTATGTTACAATTAGTCATGTAGTAATGGTTCATGTTTACATTAGCATATGAAAATGACATAAAAGTCGCTTTAAACGATTCGGGAAAAAATTGAAACACGATGTCTACATCAAAGATTGTAATACAAAAATTTTCCAAGAACTTTATCTTTACCACGTAAACCTATTTATATTTATTGTGCAAAGTATGGAATTCTGCAAACAGCTGAGTAAAAACATTAATCTCTTTAACAAGACAGGGTATTTTTTAGTCAAATTTGGCCCAGTTGCAGTTTATAGCATTTGATAAACGACAAACCGTTTGTACTGGAGTTTCATCGTCACTGTCCGTCG
Source organism: Laupala kohalensis (assembly GCA_002313205.1). Taxonomy (NCBI): domain Eukaryota; kingdom Metazoa; phylum Arthropoda; class Insecta; order Orthoptera; family Trigonidiidae; genus Laupala; species Laupala kohalensis. The sequence continues at coordinate 5,222 of NNCF01128053.1, forward strand.
CGTGGGAGAACAGAGATAAATGCGATAAATAGCTTCTACGGATTGCGTTTCATGTTAAGGAAATGAAATATAAGACAGGAGTAATTGGTTCTCATCGACATGAATGTTCCCATAACAATCACATTTTGATTAACTGCGACATTCAACTCGTATCATTATCTAGATTTGTACCATTTAGTTTTGTTCATATCAAAATTTTTGTACGAATCTGGTTATAAAATGTTTGCCACGGAACAGCATAAAAGGTTAGAACCTTTGAAATAAGATTTACTAATGATATAAGCATACATTAATTCACTCACAAATGAACAAAGAAATTGTTTTCAAGAAATTTATTGTTGCTCTGACTTAATTTACTATTAAACAGTTTAATGACAATAACGGTCAAAAGTCATTTTCTATAAAAGTAAAGAAAAAATTGTAAAATATTACTATTATTTCAGGTTATAGTCTTCTACTAATTAGTATACCACAGAAAATTCCCTGCAAAAATAAACTTCCGTTTTATTCGTATTAGGATTTAATATTAACATAAGATGTTATTAATTTCATTAATAATTATTAAAATTACTTCATTCAAGTCACCTGTTATGTATGTTTTGGAAGTAAAAATTAATATATAATACCTGTGTTCACGCACTATTTTTGCTTATTAGTACATAAAGCGGAGAGTTGTATTTTCAGAAGGAAATATAATATTTTGAACGAGCCACAGGCACCAGAGAAAACTAAATCGGTGAAAAATACATTCTGTTAAATTAAGTTAATTTTAGGGTAAAGAGGTGTACATTAATAAAAACACATTGGTTACAAAACTAAGTTAGCATCGGCAAATATGTGAACAATTAATTTTTTTTATTAATAGTTTTAGGATGAGAACGAGTCCTCTGCTAAAAACAACTTTGGGAATAAAATAGAATGTTATGTATTTTAAAGTTTGAAAATAGTATTATATCACCAATCTTTATTATTATTCATTCAGGTGAAAAGTTTTTGCTGACGTAGTCATCGCCTTCAGACTCTTAATTCAGAAAAATATGTTGGCAAATGCGCCCGCGCGCATTTGCAAAAATATTCTTCTGAATTAAGAGTCTGAAGATGAAGACTACGTCAGCAAAAAATGCATTTTCTTTATTTAATTTATTATAATAATAAGGTTGGTGATAATATGCAATAGTTTTAATTCATTATATACCAATCAATTTGATACCAACTGTCCTGTATTGATAAAAATTAAACTGAATTCACAGCTTGTTTTCCTTAAAAAAATATTATTTTTAGGGTGATGTGTGGAGTATATAAATCAGATATCATAGTGGTTTTTAGGGAGTCTATGAATTATTGTAAGTCGCTTACATGTGAGGTAATTTCGTTTATGTGTTCTTTTTGGTGAATCATTTTGTAGTGAAATAATTTATTCAATTTAATTTCTTTGAGATAGAAATGGCCAAAAAATGCTTTACGCGCACTTTAGTCATAACTTCGTAAAAAGATAGATATAGATTTTATTTCTTGCTCATTTCACTTTTTGTCTAGGATCAAGTTACAAAACCAAATAAACTCTGAAAATCACTAATTTTGTACTTTTAAGGATTTATGTAAAAAACTACCCACCTCTACGGTCCTTCGAACAACAAATGAGGTCTTAGATTTTCGTATTTTGCACGATAGAACTACCAGCAACCTTTTTAAAACTTATTGGTCTTATCATCTGGAAGATTTCCCGTGGCCTGTTCTGTGGTTAAAAGACGAAGAAATGCAGTTGAAAACCAACTGAGTATAATTAAAATACATTCATTTGAAAAACAATCGAGTATGTAAATTATAAGGCCGAGCACAATTGTTTCATTGTTAACGTGTTACACATCGGAAGTAGTTAAATATTTTTCTGTAATGTGCAGTGACAAAGATAAAAGTCACAAAATATACCACAGAAAATTCCCTGCAAAGAAAATCAATTAAATAAATTTATTGTCAAAAAAACAGTACAAACTGAGTATGACCACGTGGAGGGGAAAAAAAACTAATTTACTCTCCGGAAGCAAGCAAGGGACCATCCCATCAATTCCGATCAAGGGCCCTAAGGCAGAGGCGGATTCAAAAAATTCAGCGAAAATTCCTGGATAAGATAAAAAGTTAGCTGCGAGTTATAATACTAATAGAATGTCAAAATGTTTGTAATTTTAAGCAAAAAATTACATGTAAGTTATTAATTCTTGCAAAGATTTTCCGTTTTCCTAACATAAGTACGTAATTTTAACATACGTTCATTTTTCATGAGATGTTATTAATTTCATGAATAATTATTAAAATTACTTCATTCAAATGACCAGTTATGTAAGTTTTTGTAAGGTAAAATCAAAATATTACAGGTGATCACGTTCTATTTTCGCTTCGTAGTACGTAAAGAGGAGAGTTGTATTTTCAGGAGGAAATATAATATTTTGAACGAGGTAGAGGCAACAGAGATAATTAAATAGTTGTAAGGATCAAAATATATTTTGAACATATTTAACCTAATTATATATTTTACTCGAACGAATAAATGCAATCGATGAGGATAAGAGAAGTCGTTCAAATGATTTAGATTTTTTGGTTAAATGTGGTAACTTTTTTGATAAATCAGAAACTAGCAAACATCAAAACCCGATTCGCACAAACCTTGTAGTAACGTGCAAGAAGCAGGCAAGTGCTAGTCAGAAATGCTCCAATGACATCATCTTGGGACCTGCGCTTCACAAGCCACAGCCATTGCCTATGTCTTGAACATGGCATTGTCGGTGAACCGATCATTGCTTATTCCATCCCGTACTCAGCACAGAACAGTCCATCCAGTGTAAACGCGTGCCGGTCAGATCAGTGCTTAAGTTGACCTAGGATTCAACCAACCATCACTTCACATCAAGTGAAAATCGAGAAAATAAGATATATTTGTGAGGCTCATCTGCACCTGGTCCGCACATCAGTATATTTATACTCTGTCATGATACTTGGTCTCGAGAAATTCAACTTAGAAGAAAAGAACGGAAACGCTATGTGTTTATTACATTAAAGTGTCAACCGCTCTTTGCCAAAAAGGAATATATTATTCGGGAATCGTCTATATAATTCCTTGCCCACGAATATAAAAGATATTATGAAATTGAATCTCTTCAAATCCGCGGTTGGAAACTACTTCCTGCGCCAGTGCTCTTACTCTGTAAAAGAATTTATTGATTTTCATAAATGTTAAATCGGTCTTGTATTTTATCACGCTATTGCTGTAGTACTTTTTAAATAACTTTTAACAGTTTCAAAAACTATTTTCTTGCATGATTATGTTGTGTCTGAAGATTAAGATTAATTTAGTTTTATGTGTACTCAACTTTGTCACAGTTGTGTACATTAATTCTTAAGCCCCATCCTGACCCGCGTGCTTTTCATCTTATCTAGGAACTTTTGCTGAAATTTTTAATCCGTTTTTACTATAGGGCCCTTTATTGGAATAGATGGGATTATCCCTAGCTTGCATCCGAAGAGTAAATTAGTTTATTGTCCTCCATGTGGTCATACACAGTTTGTACTGCTTTTTTGACGATAAAGGTATTATTATTATTATCATTATTGTATACTAGTCGCAATCAATTACGTGCACTATATACTAAAGCAGATAGTCGAAACACAACATGATGAACACGCCGATTCGTCGACGTAGAATGCTTTCGCTGGCTAAGCGCGAAATACAAAATATTCGAAAAATGTATTAGTCCACTACTTAGAAAAGTAGTTCTTCAGTACCTAGTGGAAATACAGAAGTGAAGGAAGTGATTGTGAACTGTGATTACTTTAAGAAACCTGATAAGAACTCATCATGACAAAAACTCAACTTCAAGAAAACTGATAATATGGTATGTACATTATTGCGAATTTATTTTTCTGCGAATGTAATTGTGATTATAATTGCTTTGCGTCATTTTATTAGAATAAGTTAGTAAATTATGCACCACGTGGTGACACGGAAGTTGTAACATTTTTGGTACTATAGTTCAATATTATTATTGTGTGTTATAATAATATCAATAATAAATAATAATCTACTTATAAGTCATATTATCATTATTTTTATTTATACTACTTTGATCACACTATGGCAGGAGTCAATAAAATAATGAAATACATAGACAACTAATTCTGTTAAATTAAGTATAGTTTTTGTTAGTATGAATTTGTTGGAAATACATGTCACATTTTGTTTTGAAAATAGTATGTCAGTATGAGTATATATGTTCATCGAATACGATGTGTGACATTGTGCCTCAATAACAGTGTGTTAGTATTATTTTTTGCATAATTTTCGTGTTCTTGACAAATTTCGTGAGAGATGCGGACGACAATTAGGTTAAAACGAGATATGGCCTGTTATCGGGAAGGTCTCGGAGCCGCATCCGAAGTCCTCTTATAACTTGTATAAATGTACTTCATACATCTGCGTTAAATATTAGTGATTTTCGATTTGTTATTTAGTAACGTGAATACTGAGTGAAAAATGTTTTTTACAGAATTTGTTTACGAAAACGAATAGTATGATCTACTTTATAAATAAACTATTTGTCAAAAAGTCGTATGGCCATGTGGGGAGTGGGGAATAATTTACTCTCCAGAGGCATGCAATGGTTAATCCTATTATTTCGGATCATGAGCTCCAAGGTAGAGGCTATATCTATAAGGGAAGTTATTTAACGAATAGACAGTGATATCTTATAGTTGAGGTTTTTCTTTCATTATTATTAATATTATTAAAATTCACTATTGAACCTTGTTGAGTCTATGAGCCACAATTAATATAATAATATAATGAAAGATGTCTTAACTAATTAAAATCTAATGAAGATGAAGTGATGAGTAATTGGTGAATGAAATTTATTGTCTAAAATTGTGTTACACAGACTCAACAGGTTAATAGATAATTTAATAAGATAGTAATAACAATTTATTTTCCGAAAATAAAAAGTAATATTAAAATCGCTCAAAATTCAAAATAATGGGTAGAAAACGAACGATATCTTCGAGAATTGGTCTTCAATAAAAGATACCTTTTACAACGCCAACTTTTCGGCAATTTATTTCTTCCTTCATTAGGACTGTATGATATGGAACCACACCATCATTAATTACTACCAGCCCTAACCTCTAAATACAACCCACCACACCTCTACAACCTTTCTCGTGTTGGTCAAAAACAAAATAAAAAATTGATCAAGATCAGCATCATAGTAATAGGTAGAAAAAGAATAATAGATACTAGACCTTATTTTCAAGACGAGAGCTCATTTTCTCTCATAAATGGAGGGAATAGATAACTACATTACAAAAACCCTGTATCCTGTGACGCGAGAGAGATAACATCGTATATATTAATACGCATATGTCCCAGATAAGTTGCGTTCCATATTTGAGTATCCGGATAACGCAAATCACACAGATGTAGTAACGTACTTCACAGCATTAAAAGATTTTTTGATTATTCCTATTTGTTTCATCCTTCACCATTTTCTTTCTAAGATCAGACATATCAAGATTGCAACCGGAAAATAAGCTACTTGACTCGTTTATTTCAATAGGGTCTTACTTGACTACTAAAGTCCTAAAAAATGACAGCTCTGACTCGTCTTATAGGTAATAAACAATTTTCTCAGAGAATTGTACCTGAGTGACATAATGTATGTTTACTTTATGTTGTATGTTATTATGTACTATTCCTAACTCTTCTCATGTACCTTTCACATTCTTAATGCTAAAAATGACACAGAGTAAAACATTCCTACAACTAGCGTATAGGGGTGTGCGGAGTGTAATTGCTTCACAAGTTTCGATATTCAACGAGATTTCTCCTCCAAAAATAAATAGTCGGGTTATGTAGGAAACAGTTCAAGGTTTATTTTCAGTTGAAGTATACACAAATAATAGAAATTAAAGTACCAGTGCGTCAACAACAGGCGCATGAAATAATGTCAACAGTTTTCTATATGGTGAAGTATTCAATGTTTACAACTCACGACTCAAATAACTTTTTGTGGTTGATAAGAGCTTCCGTCGTCTACCGAGAGGTGGCACAGCGTTTCTTTGTCGACGGGAGCACTCACAATTTGGCCGCGTGGTGGCGTGTAGCGGCACTGCAGTACTAGCTTCTGCTATCGTCCGTGTTGTGGTGTAGCGTTGCGTCTGGATATAGCTTCGCCGTAGGTCGGTTGATTGCGTAGAGCTGGATCTTTTAATATTGAGGTTAGAATCGGTCACGATGCTTCATCAAGAGAATCCGTCGTACTGATTTCCAGCTATCGCTGTTGTTATAATCTAACCTCGGTTTCGCATTCTTATTTTAAACATCCTCGACGCGCTAATGACGTAACATAGCTTGGATGTTCATCTATCCAAGGTTTCTGGAAATCTCTTAACAAACATACGACGTGTGCTCGATCCATATGCGTCTCATGGAATCTCCCAATGTTTATAAACGACTTCGTATGTAGAAACTCTTTTGCGGACGGTGTCTGTTATTCTAACCATGGATATAGAGATTCCGGGTCGTTTGTCTCGACAACGGCGTAAACATTATGGCGTGTAATGCCGTGCCGCTAAAACATGCATCTAAAAATATTAATGCGTGGGGAATTTCATCGTATATGTAGAAGGAACGTTTACAAGGTATAGAAGTATCTGCTAATATAAAAAAAATTAAAGCTTTAATGACATTGATGTTGGCGAGACCTGAAACCACATAAAAAAAATTCTAAATAAATGTAAACGCTCATATTGTCGTAGAGAATTTTAGTTACGTTCAATTTTAGTTTAGCTAGTTATTGTAAATGTTAATTCTCCAACCTCTCATCTGTTTGATTGCTGAAAATGAAGCCATTTCAGGAGACACGATTCGTGCGCGTAACCCATGGTACCTTTGCGCCCGCAGGGGGAGATGAGTGTCTCCTTTTCCGAGTCATCAATGCAG
>NNCF01128055.1:0-12878 GCA_002313205.1 Laupala kohalensis
CACACATTTATTCTCTTAACACATTATACTGAAAAAAAAAAAACTTGGATAGGTATTTGTATGGTATTGTTGGTTTTATGTGTGTATCCTGATTAACTCGATAGTGAATTTATATTAATATAAAAATTTTCAAAAAGAAGAAAGAAAGTACACTAGATTATTTCGTTTACTCCTCAGATCCCTCCACCCTTTAAGCAAAATCCTGACTTTGTTCTGCTTCTTTTAACAGCAAACTAGAAGTCACATCCTCAGAACAAACCTCGGAGAAGGGTATCACCATGTGTATCCCATATGCGTTAAAATGTTCGCGTTGTCCTCGCTTTGACGGAGCACAAACTCAAAGAAAACGCTGTTTATCTCCAATGGACTTAAAGAGTCTCCTTTGATGAACTCGTTGCAGAAACAACACAATCACAAGACTGAGAATCTCTTCCTTTGGAGTGCATTTAGGGTTCGTTTTCAAAGTTTGTAACTTCTTAAAACAGTCTGGTCGATTTCCTTCCTGCTCCTGGAGGGATCGCTTCGCCAAAGACATCGCTCCTCCATTGCGACGAACGTTCAAGAGAATTTTTCCCTTTCATTGCGGCGGAAGGAAGCCTCAGAGGCTTCGGATAAATTGTTAACGCGTCGGAGACAATATGGTTGGCGGTGCACTTGTGACGTCATCGGCACAGGAAGAGAGAGAGAGAAGGACGGGTGAGTACGTGGATTAGAGGGATTGTCTACCACAATCCTCTTTTGTCCCAGAGCTTGCAGGAACAGGAAGTAACGGAGTTGGTGTGGTAAAGGAAAAGTAGAGAAGACATTGGTTTCAGAGAGGTCTCGTAGAAAAGGGCTATATAATTTATCTTAGCAAATAAGGATTGCGTCCGTGAAAAGCTCCCTCAAAAACTACATAGGATAAGAACTTGGGAGAACCCACAGGGCACCCTAACTACTCATACATTGGGTATTTGTGGTAATTTTTTCATTTAATAGAACATCTCATTTAAATTACTTGGATAAATTGTAGTTCTACATAAATTTACAAGAAATAGGTGCTTAAACAATATACAGTTTACAAATACTAACCAAACACAAAACCAGATGAAACAAAGAAATTAACTGAAGTTAACTAAATAAATAATTAAAAACTTACTTTGATAGATAGAGAGAGATTTTTTTTTTTTTTTACTTTTTGTGAATAGCTCACTACGTTAACCGAAGTTAACTAAGTTTAAAGTGATTTATACTCTATTTTAGAAAATTAATAGTGATTTATAATTATTTTAGATTATTTCTCGTAATTTTGAGTGGAAAGAAAAAACATTGAAATATTTACAAAGAAAAGATCAGTAAAATAAGGCCCAGTTTCACCAAAAGAAGAATAACTACGATTTTCTTAATCGTGATTGGGCAAATTTAATCACGATTACATTTTATGCGTTCCATCATGCGATTACGGTCGATTACGTTAGTCGATGTTTCTCAAGAATTCTGTAATTTGGTTGTAATTTTGAACTGCGTTGTGGGTAACTTGAAGACGAACTATGTGCGAAATAAACATTTTGTTGCTCACAAGCACTTACAACAGACAAGCAGTAGCAAGTCTCCCTCGTCAGACTAAACATAACCTCAAAATCCAACATCGAGCAAACAAGCATAATGGGTGCTATATTGCTAACAATACTGAAGAAAGTCACTATTAGCACTGGTAATTGGGGATCCCCGAGGGTTTAAGCGTAAATCACGATTTTCTTGTAAGTTGTGATTAAATTATTTTGTGGAACGTACATTTCGTTGATCATGTTTAACTAAACAGAGNATTTTCTTGTAAGTTGTGATTAAATTATTTTGTGGAACGTACATTTCGTTGATCATGTTTAACTAAACAGAGAATCTCGTTCATGATCGTAAACGAAATTGGTGAAACTCTGCCTTAGAGGACATAAGCACAGTGTATAAGACACGATCCATAAGCTCATAGTGCTGTGCAAGGAGCTGAAAATAATTTCAGTCTCTTGATCATTATGTGTCACTCAAGTAGTGAATGATCACTAATAAACAGATATAATATTTCCAAACTAAGGACCATCAAATACACAACTCAATTCCCACAAATTTTTTCCCCGAGTTCGAATAATCTATTTTCGTATCCATGAATATACAAGAGTAACAATGCAATATTATTCAAATATATATCCCAAATTTGTTTTTTAATGGATACTGAAATTATAGAAAGATTAGTTTACTGAAAATCGGGATTGTTTTTCACAGAATAAAACACGTAAAAACTAGTTTTAATAACTGATTTAAAGAATTTAATTAGTGTTTAAGTCATTTAAGAATAATTGAAAATAATTCTTATGCATAAAAGAATACAAATATTTAAGAAATATTTCGGTTTTATTGAACCATAAAAATTCATGATCAACACTATAATTGAAACTTTTCTTTACATTTAATTTTGTAACAAACACATCAATTACAAACACAATTTTGAGAAAACATTGAATATGATTCATTCCGCATTAAATCAATTAAGTATACAACAATTTTTAACTTATTTTCTAAATTTGTTATAAATTTTAATGTATTTGTAATGCACTTGAAGAAAATTAGGTACTTTTTACTTTTGCTTTTTGAGTTATTGACTTGAAAAGAACATCTGATTTTGACCACATATTGCATTTAAATTATTTGTCATAACAAAAATAAATCTATAAATTCTTGACTTGTTTTTATCTCTGACATACGTTAAAAGAATATTACATAAAAATATTCACAAACAAGCTGTATCAAAATATATGTTAACTATTTTTGTTTACGCGTAACTAATGAAAAACATTTATTGCACGTCATAAAATGACTATAAATTGGTGTCCTTATTTTAGTCCAAAAAATAGGTTATAAATCTTATATTTCACCATAGCTTTCATCACTTCATTTACACTCACACGGGGGGAGGGAGGTTATTAATTGATTTGCACAGAATACCTATATTATTCATGAAATTCTAGTTGTCACCATTTAAATAAGTACGTTATGCATTCCCTTTCAAGTTAATGATGCCAAACTGTGACATCAGTCATAGCGGAGTTTCGTGCAGTGGAGATGGACACGGTAATCCACAAATGTGGTACATGCCAACATTGTCAGTGATGTGGACAATGTGGATGTTGTGTTGGAGTTGATGTGGTTGTCACCGGAATGCGAGGTCGTGATTTTTTGTGAATCACGTCGGAACAAGAGATAAGCCTTGCCTCAAGCTTTTTAATTGTTTTTAATTTTTAAACTGGGAGAGAGAACGATTTAAAACTCTTTCGACGCTTTATATATGTAAGTCTAGATGTAATGTTGTGAATGAATTACTCAAATTAAATAAAAACATCAACGTGCGTTCGGAACAGTCACTTGTTTTGTATACCCTGATTTGAATTGATTTAAATGTACAATCATCCTGATAACTTTACTTGTTTCACCAATGTAAGTTTTTCTTTTGTGGTCATACTTTAGCACAATACTTTGAGTCTCTTGACAAAAGATCTTTTAAAACAAGTACAATAATACGTCTTTGAATATTAAGAGAATCTGCAGTTTTACATGACTTATTCACGTAGCACCAATAAATTTAAAAAAAACTTCACAGAATAAATTTTTCAAAAATTGAATAACTATTTTTGGCATATGCGAAATCTTTCCCTTTCTGTTTCCATTTGCCCTATACTTTAGTTAAGAGCAGATTTGTACAGTTGACAGATTTGATACCGACAGGAAATATTTAGTGGCTTGAATATGACTTTCTTCTCTTTTCTTTTTGCATTTTTAAAATATTTTTTTCTTCAATGGGTCATTTATAATGGAAACCCCGTTGTTTAACTTTTTTTCGTGCCTGGTTCTTTTTTAATTATCCATTTACATAATACGACGATGATCAAAAAAAAAAAAAAAAATTAGCTAATATAATATAGCCAAGAATACTCGATCGATAAAAAGGTTTAAGCTCTAACAATACTTTATTTGAAATGTTGTATTCGAAGTTGAGCTTAATCGTTCAAGACTACACTACAATTAAAAATTACTCTGTATAAAATAAAATCAATAGTATACCAGTCATTTGGGGGATTACACATTGTTTTTGAATTTGTCAAGTTTTGAATACTTGGTAGTGATAATGACGGAATGCGACTTGACAAAACAAAATGGGGGAGTGTCAAACTTGAACAAAATTTATGACTATGCAGACATCTCTTCTATTCTTGGCGATAAATATTCTGAGACATGTATAATGTAATTTTAATATTACAAATATTATGATCAAAAGTGTAAGAATTTTCGAACTAAAATGAAATATAAAAAATACGATATTACTCAATGAAATAAGATTAATTATTTTAATTTCTAACCTAAATGGATATTTATTGTTTCAAGTCGTGTAACATTGAACGTCCGTATCCCTTCCAAATTATGCCTGAAACATAAAACAACCCCTTTTCTTCCCCAAATTCCTCTTCTCCATTAAAGTGACATAGGCACGTCCTGACAGCGTCTACACTTGTGGAGAGAACTGCAATCTCGAGGACGATCTATTAGGTCAAAGGGCTACGAGGTACATTTTAGAGCAAATATATAGCTCGTCACTGCTGTTGGTAATAAGGTGAAAATTCCAGCGGCGACGTGAGGCGTGACGTACGATGAGGACGAAGGAAGAGTATGAGGACCCGAGGTAACCACTTCCAGGACCAAGGGCGAGATGGAAGCAACCATGGACGAAAAGCAAGGGCCTTAACTGCCCTTCACGAAGTGAACAAAAACAGGTAAGTTACAACTAACTCCGATGTTTTAATTACATCATGCAAATATTTACAATTATTCCGAAATTCGCAAATTCGTCACATCTCTCGCAATATTAAAACTTTTGAAAATGAAAGAATTTTTCAAGCAAGCATTCTCTATTATAATAAATACGAAAGAACATGTTGAGTTTCAACAACACAATTTTGTCTTTAACCATCATATGAATGAAAAACCGGATACAAAATATATGTGAAATCGACATGAAATTTCATTAGAATTAAGGAAAAGAAATTTTCATTCCGTAATTCTGTTGTAAATAAGTATAAACGAAAGATATTCTTAAAAAAATGTTTCATTACCGTCCTAATGTCATTTTCTTACCTTTAAAACCCATTACGATTATTAATTAACGAAAAATGTTTGTTCTGGGAAAATATAAGGCAACAAACGATTTCCTTTTCAGTCATATAGAGTCAAGTTTTTAAAATGAAAATAAAGAAAATAATTCATGTTTCAATTAGCGCGGTTCTTACTGAGAAGTAAAGTTTTGATAAATAATTCTCTTTCATGTTTATACATATAATAAAAATTTGTTGAAATTTTGTTCCAAATTTACTGGTTTTTACAGACTCACGTAAAAGCACCACTCTAATGTTAAAATTTTTGGAATTTGGGAAAATCAAACCTTGACCATTATCAAATATTACAATGAATGCAGAACATAAACACAAGACATAAAATATATGATCGTCAAATATACAATAATTTATATGATTTTCAGCTTTTCATTTTGAGCAATAAAAGTTTTGTCAATTTATATATTTTTAAGATATATTTATATGCAAAAATTTCCAGTTTTGGTTTCAATCAATACAATAATGATTAGAATCTTCCGAAAACAAGTTGCATGGAAAATTTTACTACTATTAACGTCCATTATTTATTCTAACTAAATAAATAGGTAAAATCTTACGAACTTTTATGTGAGTTCTTAACAAACAAAAAATAGAAATTTTATTCGTCCATAAAAGGTCGTAAGTTTTTAACTATTTGTTTAATTAGAATAAATAATGGAAATTCGTAAAATTCTTCCTAAGATTCTTCCGAAAATAAGAAAATCATCCTTGATAAAAATGTTTTCTTTTTTTTTTGTGTGTACAAGCAGAACGTAGAGGGCTTAATTTTCGTACATCTAGATTTGATGGGGATCTTCTGGATCACTTTTTCTTCATCTCAAACACATACAAAATTCCTGGTCCGACAGCAGTTGGTTGTTTCACACTGTCTCGGACAGGGCCTCACTAACGGTGGCTCCTCTTCCCGAAGTTTGAAAGACTCGCTGAAGTTTGCAAATTCGTAACCCCCACCCCTTCATAGATTTTCCTTTGCGAAGGTGCCAGTCACGGAATCTTGTTTCGGCAGGATGTGACGGTGATAGTCACTTGAGTTGCCGAAGCACACAATAGAATGCTTTGACTGACGCGATCTCTGCAGAGAAGTTTACAAGCTGTGCGACTGCGAGATAAATGCACTCATGATTTGCTCCAGGGGCTACTACCGTTCTCTCTGTGTATGTGTGTGTGAGAGAGAGAGAGAAGCAACTATAGGCGAATTCGATTTCGGGATTTGGATTAATTTATAGTACAGTGAGACATGCTACCAAAATACTGCGATATTCTTGCCGACGGTAATGGTGTACTATCGGATTTTTTATTACACCCCTCGCTTTAAACTGCTGTAGATGCTACAAAAAATCCTAGAAAAAACTTATTAACACCATTAAATTTGTCTTGTTCTACTTATACTTAAGTAAAAAATTACTCTAAGAATGAATAATACTGTTTTAATAACAGAAATGTTTCAAAAGCACGAAAGTTTTTTACCGTTTTTTTCCGATACATCGATTACACTATTTTTTAAATAAAATAAACAAAAAGTGTCAAAAATAATTCTTATTCAGCAAATGTTGACTTTTATGTTTGTGACAACATTTCAAAATTTCGAACTTTTATATGCAAAATATAATAAGTTTTTAACTTTTTCCAAAAACGACCAGGCACATTTTTAAGGAATAAAATTTATACTGTCGCCTTCAGCAAAATGCTGTGATCACATGATCAATGAAATTAAACGTTTAAAACTTAGTATGTTTAAGCAAGTTGCAGGTAACAACTCAAGAAGTCATAAAATTATCCATAACATAAAACTACTGACGGGAAGCGAGGGGAGTGAGGAAAGAAAGAAAGAAGAGATCGTATAGGAAGAACCTCTTGTTATGTCAACCGCTAGAGGACCCTAGCGCGTCGTCGCAGCCAAAATGAGAGTCAGTATCAAATAACGAAACTATGAAATGTTGATGAAAATTATATCTACGGCATGAAGTGTTCTTTAAATCCTTCGCGTAATCGGTATGTAATCACCACAACTTTGGACTCCAGTCAGCGTAGCTACCGGAGCGTACTTCTACGCTTCAGAGCCGCTGGTCGCCAAATGAAAACATAGTTCTGTTTATCACTTATTTGTGATTACATACTAAGTTTTAAACGTTTAAATTCATTTATCATAATATCATAAATAATATTTAGCAGTGTAAATGGACCAGGCAGACGTAGAATACACTTTTCGTAAACTGAAATGAATGATTTGATAATGATAAAATACAGAGGAGGACATCAAACGCACTGCAGATACGAAAATACAAAGGTGAACCCAAAAGTAAGGTTCCCTACTTTTTTAGTAATAGAAAAAAAAATTTATTGTCATAGAAATTTTCATGGTTGTAAAGCTTAAACATCGAGCTATTTTTCAACATTGTCTCCATTTCTATCGAAGCATATTTGGAGACGGTGCTCCAACTCTTGTATCCCCATGTCGCAGAACTCACTCCGTCGCCAACCCGCTGAGGAAGCGAGTAACCTCTTCTTTGACTTTATCGTCGGTCCGGAAGCGTAGTCCACCCAAGTGTTCCTTCAATTTTGGGAGCGAGTGATAATAACTAGGGACGAGGTCCGGACTGTAGGTTGGGGTCGGGATTGACAGTCCAGCCAAATCCTTTCAGTAAGTCCTGGATTTCTCGAGAGACGTGTGGTCGAGCGTTATCGTATAGAAGCATGATTCCTTTGTTAGAAGCAGTTTCCCTCTCCGATGGTTCTGGATCGCCCGTCTGAGTTTCCTTAGTGTGTCACAATACCTGTCTGAGTTTATCGTCGTTCCCGGAGGCAGAAAGTCGATCAACAAAATCCCTTTACGCTCCCAAAACACAGCAGCCATCACTTTGCCAGCAGACTGCGTTTGTTTAGGCAAAGACGATTGTCGTTTTCTTTCGGGTGTGAAATAAAACACCCTCGTTTCGTCACCCGCAACAATTGAGTCCTAAAATTATTCTCTCGTGTGCTGACATTGTTGCAGACATTGGCGGGCACAATCGACACGTTGCCGCTTGCGGTCTTCTGTCAGCATTCGCGGGACCCACCGCGCTCACACCTTGTGGTATCCCAATTCTTCGGACATAATTCTCTGAACTGAGCTAGCGGAAATCTTGGGAACCCGAAGAGCCAGTTCACTGATGGTTATCCTTCGATCTTCGAGCTGTAGTCTCTCGACCTTGTTGACAGTTTCGTCTGAAAAGGTCGGTCTTCCGCTCCGGTCTTCATCGTGAATGTCCGTGCGACCAGCAGTGAACTCCCTACATCAGGGGTCGGCAACATATATCCCGAGGGTCACCGAGTGAACCATTTGATAATTTCAAGTGACCCACTATAGTTCCGAAAATAAAGTATAATATATAAAAATAAATTATAAAACATAAACATGAAACAAACATTTTGAGAATAAAAAAAATTAAAAATAGATACTAAGAACAACATTTTAGTTCGATTACCATGGATCTTATTCACATAAGTGTTTATGTATATAAGATCCATGTCGAAAATATCTCTGACCCAAACGTCTCTTTACTACTCACGTTTTGGTTGATTTTGACCCGCGGCCAAAATAGTTACCGATCCCTGCCCTACACCATTTGCGGACGTGTTGCACAGACATGCACTTGTCACCATAAACTCCGCACAACTGACCATGAATGTCTAAAGGTCGAACCCCTATCGCGTTTAAAAAGCATATAACTGCACGGATTTCACAGTTGGCGGTAGCGGCTATCGGCCTTTCCATCGCTGACGACTACTTGGCCAACAGTAAACGTAAAGATAAGCGGGGAATATGAGATCGAGAATGGGGAGAGCTGCACACGCCAGTGTTGCCAGATTTTGCCTAACACCTCTGTCTAACACATCAATTTCTGTCTGCAATGAAATTACATTTACATAACACTTTTACGATATTTCTGTCACTACATGCCGCAGATGGGGAAACTTATATGAGAAAGTATTGCACCACTAGTTCTTTCCTTTTCAGACACGTTAGCAGTGACCCGAGAAATTTCCTAACACCAACATTAATTCACTTTGAAAGATGATTGCATGGTTTATCCAACTTCACAGAATCGGAACCCAGCGTGGTACGCATCCAAGGAGGAAGTTCCCGCAGCCACATCCTCTGTATTTGTGTAAGCTCAGTGGACGAGTGGATTTGCTCAGTCGAATGGTTGGATAAGGACGGGCAGAGTGTACACGGCGGCATTTCAGAAACAAGGCGGGCTTCCAAGAGAAACTTTTGATTAACGGAGTTAAATCGATTTAACGACTCAATATGGCATGTTAGATGTGTACGCTACCTTTTGAGGGATCATTTCGTACTTCATTGGTAGCTAACACAATTTACACGTAATGATTTGGAGACTACAAGTTATTTACAATACTTTTAAATTCTTCATGAAAAATGTTTACTATTATTTACGCTCCCACATGATAAATATAATGCTTATAAAAAAATCATCATCACAAATATTACAGGATATTTAATGGTTAACATAATGAGAAGATTTTGTTACGTAAATATATATTTTTTTTATAGAACATGATATTTTTATTCAAATTTGACTCAGACGAGGTTATTAGGCGTATTTAGAAGAAGGTAATTTGTATCTAACAAATGAAGTGAAATACAATAGATATTAATTTCGTAGAAATATTTTTTGCAGCAATATCGCAGCTTGAAACTTTTAAATAAAAGCTCATATCATTGTACGAAATTTAGAGCAATGTAATATTTAACAGAAAAACGTTCTTTCCTTATATTTTGAAGTTTTACGATAGCTCGATTAAGTGATACTTTGTTAAACATTTACTACTGCTAATATGGCAGGAAGTGCAAAATTATTTTTGAAAGAAGATATAATAACAGTACATAGCCCACAACGGTCTGGATAAAAGCTATTTTTCTGTCTGGAAGCAAGCCAAAGGCCATTCCATGAATTTGACCGAAGTACCTGGGGAAATAAAGAGAAATTTCCTCGGTGAGGGTCATGTAGGCATAGTGTGCCAACTTACAGAACAGATAAAAATATTTCAAGTGTGAGAAGTAGACACCATTTCAGTGTTATTATGCGATAACGTAACTTGGGTGTTGCAGTTACTAAATTATATTTGAGTAAAAGTCTATAAACGGACACTTCTCTATAGCGGACACTTCTCTATAGCGGACACTTTCACATTATTTAATTCTGCATTGTCCTTTACTTCATGACAGCGGGCACTTCCAAATAGAGGGCCAATTTTAAGGTCCAATGAGTGTCCGATATACAGAAGTTTCACTCTAATTATGACAGCTTGAAATTAACTGTATTAAAAATTAAGACATTTCTTGCTAGATATGTTATGTTTATTTTTATATTCTTAACCACATAAAGTTTCGTCGACAGGTTTTTGACACATGCTTCATCAATAGTATAAATTCATTTTCAACATGGCATTCAGTTCCAAAATCCTGTCCACATTTAGTACACAAAAATAACATTATATACATACTATAATCGCAACAATTTCCATTTTACAAACGAAGAGGCAGATTCAAATATTCCAAGATTCAAAGAAGCACACCGTATAATTTAGTTTAGAAAAAGGATCATTAATTTACTGGATTTCTGTAATTTTTATGTTATTCATTTCTAAAAATTTCATGTCATTTTTCTCCTTATCCAAAACTGATTTTCACAATCCGTAGTGTGCGTATTATCAGTACAAATTGAAATTATAACAACCTGTTCTTCATTTCAAATAGTATGTGCTCGGCAATACGTACACCTAAAACTCATTTGGTCTGTTTTATGTATAAAGCAATTATTATTAAAAATTCTAAATGAAATCAATGATAGAAATGTTAATTAGACGTTATTTTGTCAAAGGAAATAAAATAAAACTTTGTGAAATATGATAATATTTTAGAACGTTTTCAGTAAAACTGTAATTGAAAGAAGTCAATTGTTACTGAATGGGAGCTAATAATTAATGACGGAACTGATTTTTTATGTTGACGTCTGATTTATTGTCAAAAAAGCAGTACAAACTGCATATGACCACGTGGAGGACAATAAACTAATTTACTCTCCGGAAGCAAGCAAGGGACCATCCCATCAATTCCGATCAAGGGCCCTAAGGCAGAGGCGGATTTAACATTTCAGCACATTCCTTAGATAAGTATAAAAGTGATCGGTACGTGTTATAAAATTAACATAATACCAACAAAATTTGAATTTAATAAAACAAAAGTTCTTTTTAGAAGTAAGTATTATGAAACTATGGATGTTTATGAAAGTATTGTTCATAAATCGTAACAATTAAATAACAATAAATTCGGGATTTATTATTTCTATAGATGCCGCCCCTAGCGAGTCCGTATAAAAAATTCCACCTCTATCCGAAGGCAAACCGGAGAAAAACCCGGGTCAGGATTTATCTAGAAATTTCAGTTCCTCTATACATTCCATGATTCCCAATCTGTTTCCAGTTCCAGTTCCTTGCACAAACGAATCCTTCATTGTCTTAAAACGAACAGATTTTGCGACGTTATTCGCTCAGAACGCTTTCGAAAATGAAGATTAAAGACACCCAGCACGCTATAACTTGACTAGCCATTGTTCATTGTATATTAAATTCCCTTCCTCGTTTTACTAACTTATTCATTTCGCTGATGAAGTGCAAGTCAATTTAGAGTCGTGCCATATAGTTACGCGATTTAATAAAGAGCTCCAGGGGTACTTCATTTTCTTACTGGCCTGCTTCTGTTTTCTATTCTCTTTGGTCACGTGTGTGAGGGAGAGAAGGGAGTTTTAAAAGTGAATGGAAGAGGAGGAGGAATGGAAAAAAAAAAGACGACTACGATGGATGAAGCGGAATTATTGGCTGAGTTCGGTCAACCATAATTAATTAACTTCAAATAGCTTTAGCAAAGCTTTTTCAAGTCGACGCCTTTCTCTGAAATGTTTCCTCTTTACTCTCTGAGAAGCAGAAAGCTAGTAATTCCGTCTGCTCAATCTTATGGGTATACATAATTAAATTTTATAAATGTTTCATTCATGATTTCCTATCTCCCGCGTATAAATTTGAAACAGTTCATAATACCAAACTCCGTGTCTTGAGTGTTTGTTCAATCTTATTTACTATTGTCTATTAATATAAATTATATAAGTGCCGTCGGGGAGCCGTAAAGTCCCAAATAAATTATATATATAAATGCCGACTATTTTATTTTATTTTTGTAATTTCTTATTATTAATTTTTATTAATTATCTATTAATAACTTTGTTTTCTGTTTTTAATTACATTTATTTGTTTACTTTAACTTCATTAACCAGGAAATGACAAACAAGAATACAATTGTTGATTTGCATTCCTGCAGAGTAGAACAAAGTCACCTGTGCGCAGGACTGGTGCACTTACATCTTACACTCATATACTAGTTACTTATACTAAAAACGTACACACTAAATAACTTGCTAGTGTTAATAATATTTACATAAAGATAATTTTCAGAAAATTAACCATGATGAATGAAAGATACTATTTATTTTTATTTTTGTCAATTATAATACTTTTTTATTTTTTGTTTATTATAATTTGTAATTAATTATTATTTACTATTTAACTATTTTTATTAGTTACTCTCTTTATATCTGTCTCTTATACACATCTTTGACACATGCTTCA
>NNCF01128055.1:12888-33818 GCA_002313205.1 Laupala kohalensis
ATATATATATATATATCACTAACTTGTAAATTCAAAATAATCTTTGCAAATCCTTGTGTGCTCCAATTATCAAGTTGGCACTACTTCTCCAGGAGAGTGAAAGCAACTGCGAAATTACTTAGAGCGAAACTTGTTTAGAATTCTATTCACTCGCATGTTGGCAGTAATATTCCACCTAAATGCATTACAGGCTTCAGCGGTCACATGAAATTAGCGTTCAAAGGATGCGAAGGCAAAGGCTAGCCGCGTGTTTGTGTGCAGGCGATCATCCGACTAATTACAGGCCCTCTGAAGTCTATCACCGTGTTCCTTAGAAGTAAGTGTCTGCTGGCTTTATACCAGACTCACCGACGGGACCGAGAATCAGAAGCGAGATAAAATGTGATTATGAGATGTTCCTTTACACCAAAAGACATTAAGATCTGAAAGTCATACAGAAATATTTCACTAATTTTAACTGTCACGCCCAACTCAAGTTGCTATTTCATTCAGGCGTTTCATAATTCACTGGTAAAATCTAAATAATTCAAGAATGTGCCCAGCACAACATTCCAATATATAGCACTAAACACAATAATTTGCAATAAAATATAACAAAACCAAAATATATTTCTAGACATAAATCATTATGTATTATAATTTTTAAACGCAACGACATATTGAAAAATCAATCAGTTCGAATATATTTATTCTCACAACTATACATTATACACCTCCAAATATCATACATGCACATTCTAGTACAGATTGCATGAATTACCTTCCACCCTAAACTCTTTGCGATTGCCTTATTGGTGGATCTAAAATATGTGCCTATTGTGAGCGTGGAATGTTTTTGCCCTTTCTCGTTAAAACGGTGAAACAAACAGAAACGTGGTTTAGCAATCTGTACACAGCTATTAACTGTCTAACTATCAAAATACTTGTAATAATATTTTCAAAATTTTGAATGTTAAGAAACTGCAAGTGGAGCGAGGTTTGTAAATGAAGTTCGTTTGAGCTGTACAGAGATGTGCTTCCCTTCCTAAAGCATTCAAGGTCAAATCACAAGTTTGGTTTCGATGCATTAAATTGTTCGTGAGTTAACTGGGGAACAAATTTTTCTACACATACACACACATACGACATTGGTCATCGTCAAAATTTGAAAATGGACTCTCCTGGAGGCAATTCGTTAATATCCGAAGAAATTTCAATTTTGTTTTCGACTTATTACAACACTCCTTGCACAGAAATTTGAGGTGATGGGGTTCGAATGACCAGAATGTACAAACAATTACAGAAAATGAGGAAGGTAGATGAAGTGTGGTTAAACCCTGAACATGCCAACAAAACAGTTTAATGACATGAAACATGAAAGTTGAAAGTAATGAAAGGATACAAAGCTGAAATTCTAGTGAGATACTGGGATGCGGTGAGACGATCCGCTTCTTGAAAGAGTCCGCCTGGATGGCGTTGGGTTTTGATGATATTGCGTTGAAGCAGTTGAGGTCGAGGCCAAATGTACTCACAGCTCAGCACCCGTTTGTATTGCTTTATGATAGAATGGTTGCATGGACCGCATCGCTTAAAGGTGGTATTGTATTTGCATAATGAAAAAGAAAAACTTCAAGTTTTCAAGAAGTCATATTAAACCTGACCTTTGCTGCCATAAATTTGAAAGGAGAAGTTTAACGTTAGATTAACGTCGTTTGGGGGGAAAAAAAACTTCGTTGGAACAAACTTTTCGAAATAACTTAATAGGGACCCGGATAACATCAATACAACTTTCTCCAAATTGTCACAAATGAATTTACTAATCTAATAACGCAAAATATTGGACATAATTCGTCGAGCGTAAAGAAAAAAGAATAATTGAAGAATATTACAATCAATTCATAGATGACCAATAGGTAATGTGTTTCTAAAACAATATTTACAAAATAAGCCAGAAGATAAAGGCTAATCTATAGCAGTTCCCATCTTCTCAACATTGTCAATGTTTATTCGTTTTACCACCACCACAGTCGCTTTAGATGGTACGAATGACCTGGTAAGTATTTATAAATGCCCTAATTTTTTAAATTAAGTATTAATTATTATCTATCAACTCGTCTATGAAAAATTGTACCTTAAGGAGCTTTTAATTTAATAAAACCTTTCCAAAGTTGCACGAGCTCTTAGGTGTAAAGCAAAGGGTTTTAAAAGTATATTCCGTTGTAATTTCTAATGTACTTGATATAGAATATCATACATGTCCAAAATTTAATAAATAAAATAAATTCGTCTTACATTTTCACAAAATTCAGAAAATTATTCTTTGAAAACTGTCGCAAAACAAGAGAACTCTATATAAAATAGTTACTATCTTTCAAATAATGTTTGAACTTAAACGATATAATTAATGGTTTTCAGGTTTTAATACACCATAATTTATGAATAACTGTTACAAGGATTATTTTTAATAAAAAAACAGAATAGATGGTGTCATTGAAAGTTTCATGAATGGTTTTGCTCCTTTCACGTTCACTCTGTCTTAAACTCAAGATGTTCCACTCTTTTAAGACTCATGGAGAAACCGATGTAGCCCAGAAGCTGGATTCCTCAGTATTTACAAGATGAAATTTATCGTCATGTCTCTTGGTAAATTGTTTACTGACACTTTCAACGTGTCGATTCATTAGTCTGTGAAAGGTTGCTTCTTACGTACTGAGGTACATTAACCATTACCCTAAACACATTATTTTTGAAAGGTTGTATAATTTCAAGTATGTTTGGTGCAGCGCCACAGCCGGATACCATAATTAATCCATGCTGCTTTCGTAACCTGATTGTAAAGGGAAAAAAATATTTTAAGCAGAAAAAGAGATGAATTTCTTTCAATCAGATGATGCATTTTTCTGAACCTTATGTTAAGGTCTTGCATGATTGTAAAGCGCAGTTTTGTATACAGTGTAGTGCCCAGTAGTGTGTTAGCAGCTAGCAGTGTTAGTGTTAGCAGCTAGCATTAGGGCCACTACTTTTTAACAGGAATATGAAGGTGTAACCTTCTAAGGGAGAACTAAACAACATTGTTTCAAGAAAACTCAATATTTTGCGTCAACTTGCTAATCGTACAGTGCGATAGTTTGAAACTAAGAATTTAACATGGTAAAGGAAATATTATAGAAAGACATTTTTACGAACAAAATAGAGGATCGTTCATAAATGACGTCACACGCTCTTTGAGGATTCCCTCGTGTCACGCTTCGTCACGTTATACTAGACACCTCCTTAACATGACGTCACAAAGTGGCCTGCCCCCTCCCACCATAATATGAAAAACAGTAATTACAGGAGGAAATATAATTATTTGTATTCTTAAGAGGATTATAAAGTTCGAAGGTGTCGCGCGGAGAAAATGTTGCGTTAAGGGATTATAAGACATGTTTTCATTGAAGGATACAATTTTCAACATTTACGATACATCAAATGTAACGTCACGATCTCTAAAAATATCCCCGGCGCCCCTCATCAGGAACCATCACATTTCGCTAAACCCCTCCGCAAGACCGTGACATAATTTATGAAGGATTCCTATATTCCACGGAGATAACAGAAAATTAGGCGAAGGAGAACATTTATAAACTTGAAATATAAGTTCAATAATCAGGATGTTATTTGTTTTTACATAAAAATAAAAGTTGAGTTTATTCCAGACATCCACTAAAAAGGTAACTTTTCGTAAAGTAATGAAACGCGATAAAAGTAACCAATCTGAAGTTGAATCTCGAGCGCTATCTGGACATACCATCGCTCCGCAGAGTTGTTGTTGAATGTTGGGTCAGTGTTTGGCGTGGAGAGAAGTACACAATAGGGAGCGAAGGAGGAGCACTCTAGCGGAGCTAAAGTGAAGTAGATCTTGCCTGTGTTAATTACGAGGCTTATCGTTAGTATTCCCATCTCGGCGTCCACTCTGGCGCACCAACGGTGACCGTCGCCGCGTTGGGACTAACCGACGCGGGAAAGAGGCGGAGAAGGAGGGATTGGGGACGAGGGAATGGAGAAGACCAGCCGACCCCAATTTGCTTCGGCTAAGTTTGCACAAGTTTTCCACTTTTTAAATAGAAAACAACAACAACAAAAAATTAAATAGTTCACGCTAGATAAGTGACGGGAACTAAGTTGCATGAAAAAAGTTTTCATTAGAGAACCGTCAACTGGTAAAGCTTTTGTGATGCATATTAACAAAACTTGTTCTTATGGAGAGTAATTTAATATTAATAATTTTGCAGCAACAGTCGAAATTATGCTAATCACTTCTCAACCGGCGAATGGTAATAAAATATCAACAAATGTCTAAGGTATCGAATGAAGCTTAAAACTCTTAGGAATAGGAAGAACAATGAAAGAAGAAAATAAGAAAGGAAAAGAGAAAAAAGAAAAAGACAAATTAGATACTCGATAACTGCGATCGCATACGCACAATCATAACATGTCATTACATAATTAAACACAATTTTCTTACAATATAATATTGCCTTAATATTGTTTTACCGTCTTATATTACTTCCTTCTTGATATTTTCTTAATGTCAAAATCTTTTTTTATTTTAACTTTAATGTTTTTTTTATCATTTACGTCATTATTAATGTAAAAATACTTATTTTTGTTATATGGACTTATTTATTACGATATATTTTTGTTGAAAGGTTGAATGGGAAAACACAATTATCTTGTAAGTTCATGCAATGGATAACATTTTTCAGTAATTGTGTTCGGTCGGTCACTAGTTCAAGCTTGATAGTTTAGAAGGTCAGCACACCCAGGGACGCACACCGTACACAGAAATATTACCAAAGGAAAGTGAACGCTTAGAAGGTGTGAAGTCCTGTTTTGGTTTTAGTTTTTGGAGTTATTAATTTCTTTAATGATATTATAGGGATTATTTTTACGTTAAGGGTATAGGAAGAGTAATGATATATGTGTATATTGCAGCATGTTTGTACGTATGAGTGTGCCTGTATCTGTACGTAAAAGTGTGTTTGTGTATGTATGTGAATATACATACATATGGTCCTCATTTAGATTATTAATTTCTTTCTCGTTTCTTGTTTCTAAGCATTTTATTCCGCCTGTGCATGCATTTTTTAGATATTTGGGCTAAGATTTAATATTTAATTTCCTAGTATTGTGCTCACTTGCAGATCAATAAATTATTATATAACATTAATTGATACTGATAAACTGAGATGACGTAAAGCTAAAACTTGAATATTGTAATAGTCGAAAGACAATGTCAAATCCAGAATAAGATGTAGGAAACATTCTATGGATGAACATTCTTACGATGTTTTGAAAGTACGAAAAATAACCTTTTAAAATTTAAAAATAATTATTATAATGCTTGGCAAAGATATTAAATGTGTGAAGGCGTGCTAATATTTTTTTCAATGCAAATTTATTCATAGCTCTGAAGAATACCATACATGAAGAATACTGTGCCGTAATTAAAAGAATTATTTTAATATTCTCCAACTTATTAATAAAAAAAAAATTCTAAAGTTTAAGAAAATTAAACTCAAAGATTTTGTACATAAATAATTGAAAACTGAATCAAATTGAAAAATTATAAATTGAAACTTTACTAAGTTAAGATAGTATGAGTATGCCAAGCAAGTCAAATAATCATAATCAGTTACAACCTTTCAATAAGGTTGTTATGTATAATTTATATTAAAAATATAACAATCAACCGTTATCATAATTAAATAAGTAATTAATGAATCATAGTGTATTAAAAACAGCGATTCATTAATTAAATTGTTATAACTTTCGGTCAGGTGAAAATGGCGACGAGCCGGGATTTGAACCCGAGACTCCTGCTTGATCACAGGGGTGTTAATCATTACTCCGCAAACGGGTGGTGTAGTGGTTAACACCCCTGCGATCAAAGAAGTATCCTGGGTTAGATTCCCGACTCGTCGCCATTTTCACCTGACCGAAAGTTATCTCACATCTTCTCCACGTATAGGGTATAGGAAGAAATATATGCATTAATTATATTGTTTAATTTGCTTCAACGATTTCGAAAGGTGTCTCTCGCGTTACTTGAGTTCTCTAGTTTTGTGATGGGCTTCGTTGAATAACTTCCTTAACTGATCGAAAAGGCAAGAGAAATTCCATGGAATTACATTTGTAACACGTGTAACATAGTTGTAAAAATCGCTTCCATAAGAAATTGCACGGGAACTCATTTAATTCTCTTTTCCAAGACATTATTCATAAAGCTCGTACAATGTCAATATTTTATTTATTTATTATTTATTTTACGCCTTTTGGCAAAATGATTTTCAGGCCCTCAGGCTCTTCAGGCTCTTCCACCTAACCGTCTGACTTGGGTACGGGAATTCGGAAGGAGAGGTGTTCGGTTGCCGTGGAACTTATGGTACCGAATCTACATTTGTCTGAAGTAGACGAAGGAAACCCCAGCTGAAAACCTCACCTAGTTTGGTCGAACAGGATTTGAACCCACGCTCTCCCGCTCAGCGGGATCGAGGAAACGAAGACGCTGCCGCAAGACCACCGATGTCGGTGTCATTAAAATATTAGCCCCACTCTGTTCAAATTTTATGAGATAGGTTGATTAAAAATAGTTTATTATTTCATCGAAGCAAATTCTGGACATTCATGAACACTCGTGAGGTGACTCATACCACCTTAAGGTAGTTCTAGCGTAGGTAGAATTAAATCACAAAAATATCTGAAATCGGCAAAAGAATTAACAGAGTAACATGTACTTATTGTGGGTCAACGTTAGAAAAACATACTTCACCGGCCATTTAAATGATATAATTGTAATTATAATTGAAATACATTGCTTCTTATGAGGAAAATACATGTAAGACCAACTTTCAAATGACGAAAGTGTTGGAAGATTACTTTCATTTTTGTAAATTTTCCGTAGTATTTTTTACATCGCTTTTATTTACAGGTCACTGGACATCTGAGAAAGATATTTCACTTTTTCCGAAGTGAGATGCATAAATCACGAAACCGTTGCGCTCGGAAGCCATGTTCTTACATGCTCTTGTGCATTTTTAACGAGCCAAGCGAGTTCTTGAACATTATTGTCCTATATAATTAACTGATATAAATTAAGTCATGTTTATACATCATCATTATTCATATTGTTGTGTTTTATATTAATTAGAATAAAAATAAAGAAGACAATTGCACACCTCAGTGATTTGACTCACTTGAAGTTACGGTCTCACCTTCGGAAGAATGGTTGTACGGACGTGAAGACTGCGTAAACGTGTTCCTGACCGCGCGCATCTAGCGGTTGAAGCAAGTTTAGTGCGACGAGGGTGAAGAGATGGTTTAACTAAACGGAAGTGTTGGAAGGGGTAGATGGAAAAGGCAAGCGCTCTCCTGGACGCGGGTCAGTGGAAACTTCATTAACGGCACGCCGCCGCGCCTTATCAGCGAGGTGACAATGGGAACGGAGAAGCGCCTACACTACGCGACGTGACTCCAACACACGGGAAGAGAGGCTTTTTTTCTTGCATCGCTTCTGGCGTGGTACAAACAACAAAGACGGTCACGTAAAAAGAACATTTTTCGAAACGTATATGAGCAGAAAATTAAGTGGATTAAATGCATTTGTATCACGGGACAAATGTTCGGATTGTGAAAATATTTTACGAATGAAGATAAGATTAAATTACAGCAATACACACACACCCTGTTTCCTCTCATAAGCACGTTCCTCCTAATCCAATAAAATGGGATATTTATGGAATGTAGATTTTCCACTGCAGAGCTTAACGAATAAAATTTTCTCCATTTATAATGTAGATACTTAAAATTTATACTAAGAGAATGAAAGAAAATAAAATACAATGAAATTTCTATTCCAAAAAATTGAATCTTTAAATTCTTCCATCGTTATTTTCATTACTTTATTTCGTTTTATTATTATGGCCATGTTCCTTTTCTCACCTCGTCCACAACCGAATCCTCACAAAGGTTTTCTCTTACTTCGTTTTTTATCTCTGTCTATTTCACTGTCTTATCTAACCATTCAAACTCTTGACTTTATCTCACTTCGTTTTTGACAATTTTTTCCTTAAAAGTGTTTGAAGGGGGGAAAAAAGGATTCAAAATAAAAATCCATAAAAATTAAACACGAATCTGGATAGATGAGATTCTCTAGTTTTCTGAAATATCTCCTTACTCTTTAATTATTTTTTCATGAGAGCTGTAATTACTGGTCGTTAAAGATCGACTTCTAGATGTTTTAAAATACATTTGTTTATCCTCTCCCTTTACTTAATCGCTCAAAAGTCCTTCTGAGTTTTCCCTGGTTGAACATAAATAGAAAAATGTAACAAAAATCGGTTGCTCGATGTCAAAACCATCGAAATGTAATACTTTAAGCTTCATCAACGATCACCAAAGCAGTTCTTTCTCTATGGCTTGAGTCACCTTCACAGACACACGATTGTGACGATCAACGTAATGCAGAATGCTTAGTGAATGGAACGGTAGGAGGTCTTGCAATATCTTGTAGCCATACTATTCACACGGTTCCTTGCGCTACAAAAAATTTGATGAAATGTTAACTGGAATTCGCACTCAACGTTAGGGCAGAGGTGCCTTCTTTCTTTGAGCATACGGAGATTTGTACTACAGCTCCTGACTTTTGTATTGAGTATTGTATCCCAGAACACGAATACTGCACGGTAATTGTACATGTTAGTACACTTACGCGTGGAGGATTTATTTTCCAGAGGTTAACAGCACGTATTTTACGTCTGGGACAACCATATTGAATTTTGATTTATGTATCTTAAATGACATAATTTTAAGATGTCTCCAACGTAGGTAATATCGAACAGTTATGAAAGTAAAAAGGAGGATACAAACTGATCAAACTCTCATTAAACTTGATACACGAATATTAAATTATTTTTAAATCTTTTTTTTTCCTTTATGAAACGAATCAGGAAAGAAAAATATCAGAATAGCGTTTTTATGATTCTGAACTATAAAAAGATTTGTTTTCCAATCAAATGTAGTCTTTAATTTTGACCTAAATCAAACAACCACTTCTTATAATTCATATTCGTCTTAATTAAGCTGTTATTAATGTGAACTGATTACTGAAGCGAAGATATTGAAGTTACAAAATTGCTACAATTACTTTTAGAATTTTTCAGAAATAATGCTGTAAAAGAACCATGAATTATTTTTATTCTCGAGAGAGAATGGTACATTTTGAACATTTGTAAAACAAATCCAATTCAAACACGGTTTACGACAAACAGATGTTAGTTCAAAAAAAACATTAATGAATATTAAATATGAAACTCGCTACCATTTAATTAACTTTCGATAAAGAGGTAAATTTAATTTACAATTTAATTAGTACTATCCCATTAACAAGAAAGATAAATGTATCATTATGTATGCAAACCATAGCATTTTAAATCATGTTACCAAATCACAACAAACAAACTTTCAATATTTGCAGTGAAAATTACAATTTTGAGAGTAAATAATGGACAGTTAATTTAAGATGGAAAAAAGGGGAAACCTTACGATTTTTGTAAGAAAATGTTTTTTTGTGCACAGTATTTTGTAATAAAGAAATAATTATACGCATGATCTCCATATTCCACTTTATCATTTTAATGTGAGTCGTAAACATTTAGTAAATGTGAAAGGAATAACTATCGTCAAACATTCAAATTATTTGTGTTCAGTAGGCAGACACTTTACAACAAATAAAACCTGTTACTTTAACACGAATAAATATAAAAAATGTACTGATAACAGCATAATTGCTTTTAGCCAAAAAAAAAGAGAGTACAGAATGAACTTTCAGATTGACTCATGGTATTATATATTTATCCTGGCCCGGGTTTTTCTCCGTTTTTCCTTCGGGTAGAGGCGGATTTCTTATACAGATTCTCTAGACATACAGGTTGTCTAGGAAATACAACATCGTGAATTTAGTGTCATTTCAAGTCTTATGATTTGTAAACACTATACTCAGAATAATCTATAGTTCGATTATAATTTGTAAATTTTTTGCGTTAAATTACAAACATATTGACATTTTATCAGTATTATAACTCTAACTTTTTATCTTATCTAGGAATTTTTGCTGAAATTTTTGAATCCGCCTCTGCCTTAGGGCCCTTGATCGGAATTGATGGGGTGGTCCCTTGCTTGCTTCCGGAGAGTAAATTAGTTTATTGTCCTCCACGTGGTCATACACAGTTTATACTGTTTTTTGACAATAAATTTATTTTTATTATATTTTTTTAATTTTATCCAAATGTGAACATGCTAACATATCACGTAACGTACTTGTCATATTTTATCGATTGGATTTTTTTAGAAATAGAATATAAGCAGATTTATATTTTATTTATTTTCAAGTGCCATATAAAATTAACCAACGCCACATAGACCTAGAAAACTCCTAGATAACTCACATCAACCGACTGCTGGGTAAGTATATCCTCCTTTATGACATATGTTACAAAGTGTCTCACACTTTTATTTATGGAAAGAACGAAATATTCCTAATATTGAGGTACGAGAAAATACGCACAATGGGATTTTTAATTAATCCGAATAAGCTTATAAAGGAATATTTTATATTTTAGTGCATCACTAACAAAAGCTTATTATTCACGTTTTAAGAACTAGTAATTTATCTATACAACATAAAATCAGAACTAGCATACTTTAAGAACCATAGCAAAAACCTAGTTCCGTGTACGTCTGTATCATTAATTAGGTGAACCTATCAAGCATCATACGAGAGTTGGTTACCTCCCGACGTTTCTCACAAACCCAGAAATTTTTATAAACAGAATAATACACAGCAAATCCCAAACACGAGATCTATAAGAAAGAAAAGCTTATAATTATAAAAACGTATGTTTCATGATCGTATGGTATATTTTTCGTAAAATAAAATATAAATATAGTCGAATGTAAAATTACGGCGCATATTTTTTTCTTTTCATTTTCAACATTCTTTCAAGATTTTCGGCGCAAAGCCGACACATAATATATTGTCTGATAATAATACGTACTTATGAAATGCCTTTTTTGCGCTTGATTTAATATAATTTGTTGATATTATACATGCACACAGCTATTTTTATTCTTATTTTACGTATCTTAAATGTAAATCCGCCTCTGCCTTAGGTTTGATCTGCGTTTTTGATAATAAATGTATTTTATATTTCATTAATTAATATAATTGTAAACTTATTTTATTCGGTTTAATACATGGCGTAAGTAGAAGCTTGTTTTTAAAGGGCATTTTTTATTTATTATTCAAGTAGTGATATGCAGGACACATGAACAATACATTGCCACGAGAATTCAGTTTTATTGTGTCTTTTCTTTAACTTCAATTTCAGCATGTCAACCAGTGACATAAGTATTTGACGTGAGTTTCGTCCTTTTGGTTGCAAAGGTTGTAAAGGGACATAGTTATAACTGTACTGGCTCCGTGTAAATGGAGGTGACCCGCAAACCAGTACTTTGCCTCGGGTCCTAGTTAGGGTCTCTGCGGTTCGGTCTCCGTTCGATCGAAGTATTATATAAAGGTTTCTGATCTACTTCCCTCAGCCACTCCACAACAATGTTGGTTCGATAACTTAGGTTCACGGCCACCCTACTTGTTTCCTTCCCTTTCTTCGCCAAAATCATGTGGTTAAGAGGCAAAGCAGGCCTCAATATATAAAAGTAATAATGTCTTAAAATAATATTTTTTCCATATCACTTCATACTGACATATTGTTCGCAGTAATTATTATTATAAAATCATAAAATATTGTAATTTTACTGTTTAATAAATAATAGTTCCCTTGAATGGATGAAATGCGAATCAAATATATTCAGTTTCCCCTCCGGAGGTTAAGGGCTAGCATGCTTGCTCGCTTCCTCCGGTTCGATTCCTGGAAGGGTCAGAAAAAATTAGCTGTGACTTCTGAAAAGCTAACCCTCCTTTTTCTCTCTACCTCCATATTCCAGAATCAATAACCCTAATTATTATTAACTATTCCTACTAACACCTCCACATGGGTCAAGTTGTTGGTAACCCTAGCTAACCGGTCCACTTAACTAACAATAGCCCTACTACTCACTTCTCCTACCGCTTGAATACTACCCACATTTCCCATTTACAAATACCACAATTTAAAAAATAGTAGTGAACGTTTCAGAAAATTTTAATATTATTAATCTAGTGTTACACAGAAATAGCACATGTGTATGAGAACGGAAAAGAACAATTCATGACGTACGTGGGTAAAAAATGTAAGTAATTCCCACGTTTGATATATTTTCTTGGAAACCTTGAATCGTGCAATGTTTTTCGATAAAAAAAATAAAATAACAATACACATCGAAGTACATGTTGTATTTCAGTGACGCAATAAAATCTAGAAAAACTCTCAAGAAACCAAACTGGAACAGCGAATATGGCGTTTGCGGAGGGAGTAAACATATTAAAGTATATTTTGGCCTTCGAAAGTCTCGACGTCCATTCCAAAGAACACAAAACTCTTTCTTTCGTATCTACAACTGCGTAAAGTTAAAATCTGACAAGAAACCAAAAGCAGTCGTCCATGCGATGCCATTTCACGGCAAACGACACTCACAATACTAGCGAAGCAAGCGAAAAGAACACTGCAGATAAAACCTCTCGCCAACCTTTAAAGTTAAAAAGGTAATTCGGTATCAACGTTATGAACTCGTAAATTCCGTAGTGTTTCCTAAAACAGAGCTTCGAGGTTTCAAAAGGGCAATGGCGGAAAGGGTCTTCCGGCGGAAGCGGGTCGCGACGCGCGGGGCGAGAAAACAACAGCGAATCGCACTCCGTCGCGGGGTCGCAAACAGCGAATGGCCGGTCGCCGCGTGTCTGAGATGGTTTAGAGACAGTGCAGCATCGCGGGTTGCGGTGGCGCCGCGCGTGGCGTTCACTTCAACTACTGCGCTCGTCATTTGTTTCCAAGAAACATAAACGTAGCGGCGATATCTTATTCGAAATGGGTTCTTACTGCACTACAACGCACAGGGAACCAAATACAAATAATGTCTATTATGGCCACTACTACTTACCACGTAAACTATGCGTTACATAAATAATCTTATAAAGGAAGTGAAATATTGGGTTCTTCAATAGTAGGAAAAGAAACGTATACGAACCTTTTGTTCCTTTATTTAGTTCGGAAGAATACAATCCGTTTTATTGGGTCATCTGGAGAGCGAAATAAGGTGGTCTGTCTCGTAAAAAAGAAACTGAGTGATTACAACTACTTACGAGCTCGTTTCATTGAACTAGAGTGCAAGACATTTTCTAGGAAAAGTTACAAAGCTTATGATGATGTTATTGGGAGTAAAAACTTTTCCGTTGTGTTTTAAAATGATAAATTTTTATTATGTAGTAGTTACTTTAATGTTGCTCTGATATTTGAGAAAAATATTGTACAAAATACTAGGAGAAAAATTAGAATATGTTTTAACTACTGTCATGTTTATTTGAACGTTAAAGATGGCTTTCTGAAGTAATCGAAAATAAATAACTGTATTATTGCACATATTTCTTCCGTGTATTCCACCTACGTGGAGAAGTTTTGTAATAACTTTCGGTCAGGTGAAAATGGCGACGAACCGGTGTGACAGACACATTGTGAAACCATTATTTAAGGCAGAATAGTGTGTTGCCTGGTTTACTTATCTGCTTGTGGGGATGTGTTTCAGGTCTTCCGGGGTTCGGTCTGGGTAGAAGTGGTGTATAGTAGTTGAAGGCGAACAGGTGGTGCAGTGGTTGACACCCCTGCAATCAAAAGATCTCACGGGTTCGATTCCCGGCTCCTCGCCATTTTCACCTTACCAGTACATATCTTCTTCACGTGTAGGTGAAACACATGGAAGAAATATGTAAAAGAAAATAATTTTTTTATTTTCTATGACTTCAAAAAGACATCCTTAACGTTCAAATAAACATGAAAGAGTTAACACTACATCTGGCGTACGCAAACGCATGAGGATGCTATCACATGAGGCAATATATAGCGAATAAATCTTAGCCGCACAATTTGTTGCCGAGATATTGTTTAAGGTATTATGTCCGTCATAGCGACTGGACTTAAATACCCTCCAAAATGTCTCAAATGATAGTATGAACTATTCCCTACCAAGTGGCCATGAATTTTTGTACCTTTACGGCGTAAAATTTTGAATTATTTGATTTTAAATTACTATGGGATAAATTTTCGCGGGCTTCGGTATTTTGGATATCCTGGCAAAAATACCGGTTCAACATAGCAAATGCACATAGGAACGCAATGAAGTTAGTATTTTCATGCCTTAGGGGGCATATACAAAAATAATTCACTAAAACCTGTGGAAAACACAGTTTTCACGGAAATGGCGGCCGCATCACGTGACTGAAGACAATGCGATACTTGTGAAGGAAATTAAATTTATTATCGAGTTTTAAAATCACAAAATAATTGCTCTCGTCCAACAGTAAAAATCAGTAGAATGAATTATTAATTAATTAGAACTCTTTTTGTTCAATATTTCCAAGTTTTGTGAATATTTGAAAACTTGACTTTAGACAATACGGACATACCACCTTAGATGGGCGACAATTACACAAGGTAACTAGTGGATGCCCATTATACAAGGTAGTTGATATGAGCTGGCAACTAGTGGATGACTCTTGACGAGGTTGGCAACTTCACGACCCCTCGAAAGTTGTTAGAGGCAGACGCGAGGTATAGTTTCATATGAGAGCTATATCACAAAGCACTAATCAATGGACGCTACACCCGCGACTGACAAGCGCATAATCCAACTGTAAACATTGATGAACTATGCAACAGTTCAGTGATGGGTGCTCGGTCGTTGAGTGATCCCCGAGAGGGTTCAAAAGTTTTTCTTTAATTTAACATTTAGTTATTAGTTATATGTACAGACCCTGTATTCCTAATACCACGATTTTTGTGCCAAATACAAGAGTTACATATTTCGTCACATCTCTACCAAAAATTTCTTTTTCTTACTTTTCTACTTCTACTTCTTTTCTTTCTTCGCTTCTACTATTGGTTACAAATCTTGAGATAAAATCAAATTTTCCTTTTGTGTCAATCCGCGTATTCCTCCGTTGAAAGTCACTTAACCTATTTGTCTTAAGCCTTTTTATGAGTTTCCCTCGTTCCTGTCCTCACAGAATGGTGTCGAATACTATATGATCTGGTGTTTCAGATCCGCGTCCACAAGGGCATATATCATCGTCTCTCAAATTAATTATTTCTAATTAAGTATTGAAATTCCTATATCCGGTAATACAATCGAGAACATATTTATCAGGTATAAACCAAGATCGATTAAAACACCCAAAATTAGTATTAGGCATATATTGGTATAAAACTCTTTCCCCATTTGCCACTCTCTATCGTATGTTCCATTATTTGAGCATCTGTCTTGTCAAATTTCCTTTCCTTCCTTTAATCTTCTTGCTTCGTTTTATCCCATCGTTACAGTTTATCCTACAAACGTTTGCAATGAAGAAACTACACTGATGATGTCCGCGATGTGATTATTCTTGAGGTAGAAAAACCACCCGCCAAGACACTTATTACCTTGAATTAACAAAACTTTGGAGTAAAACCAAAGTGTCATTTTTGACGCCAAGGCTAGTGACGTCTGGTACAGTGGAATGTAGAGAACCCACACCAGCAAAATGTTAACCTCCACTACCAGTGAACGTAATTGTGTGAGGGAGTGAAAACTATATCATGCAACGGCGTGGACTAATTTCCAAAGGGGAAATATTCATATTGTGGTACAAAGGAAAGTAGCATTAGTAATATTATTAATAATGTTATTATGAAGCGCAACACAATGTCAATTAATAATGTACAGAATTTAATGGAAAAATTGCAGTGCACAAGGGTTGAAGTTCGCAGCACCAGAAGTGTGATGAGGGTGTTTGAGATGAGAGTAGAGCATGAATAGTACCAGCAAAATAATTTAAGTGCAACTAGCAGGATAAGCAATAAAATGAAATAATCAATAAAGGAATACGAAACTGAAAAGTTAGATGAGATGACAATGTGATGATACGCTTTTCCAAATGCCTGGTGGATCAGCCTAGACGGCGCTGGGTTGATGTTGATATGATAATTTAGGTAGACGTGCAGTCACGTGCGGCCGGCAGTTTGCGGCCAAACGATGCTAGCAGGTGCGCACTAGACAAGTTGACCGTAAAGTAATCTCGCGGAACGGTTGCATGTTGTGATGCCAACAAGATAAGCGATAACCGCCTGAAGACCTTCCAGCAGAAGTCTTCTGTTTGTGCACGAGGAGAAATTGTCGGTGTCGTATCCGAATGAGAATTGAACGATGAAATGACGACAGCCGTCGAAGTGAGTCTGTCTACGTCCTGACGGTGGGATACAAAGAAGGCTCTCAAGTAATTTTTATTTCACTTTCCTTTCTCCTATATTTCTAATTTTTCACTTTTAATGCTTTTACTAACCTTCTCTGTATGCTAAACGCTCGCCCATGTGTTTGCCGTGCATGGCGACCCGTGTCGGATGAAATTGGTATCCAGGCGAGCTAAGTATCCATGCAACCCTAGAAGGATGCATCATCCAATACGCTTGCTTTGGCCTCGGCCTCTTGTAGACAGGCGATCGAGAACTATCCTAACCCCGAGCAATCGGCTCGGACTAGGTATTCGACTCAGTAGGTCCTCCGCGTTCGAGCTACCCTGCTTAAAGAACCCTGCGTGTCTCCGTTATATCCCCGTGTGCACCCTGGCAACCCAGTGGGGTTCCCCTTGTTGGACTCCGTGGTGGAAGGGGAACTCGGTGATGAAATATAATCCTTGCGCGTGGATACTAACGCGTCACTTTGCGGAGCTGTTGGGAGTCGCAAGGGGAGTCACATACCGAAACATCTTCGATGCGGCCGAGGGATCACAGCGCTACAAATTTAGAAGAAAAAAATGAAAAGAAGCAACATTTCTCACGAGAATGTTTTCGTCGTAATGTCGCGTATAGACGGAACACTCGAAAAAGTGTCCCTGTTCTATATTTATAAAGGGTTACAGGGATTAGTTTGAACTCTCAAGTCCATTAAAAGATTGCGTAATGGGTCAATGCTGTTGGAAACTAAAACCGTCATGTAAGCGTTGGCACTTTTGAAATGTACTCTGCTGGGAGAGTTCCCTGTTAAGTGCAAGCTCCATGCTGCGCTTAATCGCAGCAAGTGAGTCGTAAGGTGCAGGGACATTATGGATATGTCAACTGACGAACGTGTTGCAGAATGGGAGGCTTTCCATGTGGGTGAGGTCAGTCAAATCATGAGAAAGGTTAATGGTGTTCCTTCATCTTGACATTTGACTGTCCTCACTACGGAAAGATCTAAAAGTTGGACAGATTAACCTGCCGGTGCGACCCAAAATTCCAAATCCTCTGCGCTGTTTCAAGTGCCAGAGATTTGGCCATACGACAACATCATGTAAGCACCGTGCTACTTGTGGCAAGTGCGGGAAGCTGGAACACGAACCCGGCGTTCCATACCCGTGGCCTGCTTTGTGCATTAATTGCTCATGTAGCCACCCGAAGCAGCTACTGCGTCGTCTTTCTCGAAGAGAAAAAAGTGCAGGAAATTAAGACACTGGAGAAAATTTTTCTATGGTGATGCTCGCAAGATGTATAGGGCCGCGTACCCTGTATTTTCAACAAGCTACTCCACCGCTGCTAAGACACCCGTGCAGAAAAAGTCCATTTTCATTTAGGCTGACATGTCTACGCAATCAACGTGTACTTGTCAGTGCAAATGTGGAAAGAAAGAATTTCACCCACAGAAGTCAGTTACTCCATCAACCAGCAGTTAAACTTCAACAAAGCAAAATTCAACTCCCTACAAAGTACATTCCCGTCCATCTACTTCACAGCACCCGTTCATCTACGTCCATCAGTGTGAAACGTACACAAGTAAGTACCACGCAACAGAAGAAAAAAAGAGGATTCCAGGTTGATTCCTGAACCTAGTTGATTAAAAAAACATCGTCCAAGAAGTCGCAGAGACGTAAAAGTAACCTTCCTCCGAGTCGGATTGAATATTGTCCGACGGTGACGTAGAAATGCACTGTCAGGAGCCCGACCCAGGAGGTTCCAAATAGTAATGTCTTCCATACTTCAGTGGAATCTTAATGGCTATAGAACTAAACGTCAAGAATTACAGCTCTAAGCGTGTCGCAATCCGATCTGTATTTGCCTGCAAGAGTCAC
Organism: Laupala kohalensis; assembly: GCA_002313205.1. Lineage (NCBI taxonomy): Eukaryota > Metazoa > Arthropoda > Insecta > Orthoptera > Trigonidiidae > Laupala > Laupala kohalensis. The sequence goes on from NNCF01128055.1 coordinate 31,193, forward strand.
ACCTTTTACCAGAACACTCTCCCTCTCTGCAGGGATACATCAGCTTTAGATATGACGACACCACGGGAGATCGAGCAAGAGGTGGAGTTGCCGTGTTTGTTAGAAACACTATCCTCTCCACACCCGTTCTCCTACAAACAAACATCCAGGCTTTAGCAGTCACAATTCACAGGTTATCAGATATGAGCGTATGTTCAATATATCTTCCTCCGACACGAGATTTCTCGGAAGCCCTCCCTGGCACTTAATTCGCCAGCTCCCTCGATCATTCCTCCTCCCTGGAGATTTCAACGCCAACAGTGTACTGTGGGGTTCTTCGAGCATTTGCCCCAAATGACTGCTGAATTATCTCTTTGAGCATGAAGATTTATACCTAATGACCCCAATTTGGATTTGCCTCTAGGTAATCGAATGCTATAGACCTGTCAATTTGTTCTCCTGAAGTTGCTGATATCTTTCAATGGAAGGTAGAAGATGATCTGCATCATTCTATCCATGGCCATCATTCTATCTGCTTGTCCTTGCAGGTATGTGCGAGTGTTCCCGAATGTAAGCCTCAGTAATGGGTACTGGAAGGTTAACTGAACACTACCGCTCTCTGGTTAGTTTAAGAGAAACGGGAAGTGTCTAATAGAGGGTGAATCATCTGACCCAGGTGATTCATCACGCCGCTGAAGAATCCATTCCGAAAACATCTGTTTCCGCGAAGACCTCATGTCCCCAAGTGGAACGACGCATGTCATTCCGCCATTAAGGCGAGGTGAAGAGCATTGTGAAAATTTAAGGTCTTCCATCCATCTTCAAAAAACCTCGCCGCATATTGAATTGCTTGAGCAAAAGCGCGCAGAACCATCAAATAATCCACGTCCACCTCCAGGAAGGAGTTTTTAAATACTATTAAGAGAACAACATCGTCCACTAAAGCATGGGAGTCAATCCGAAAGATATATGGAAGGTATTCTCGAGTCAATTATCTCGACTCAATTATCAGGGTCGGTTCTCACCATCAAACGATAAATTAAAACAGTGATGGCAAAATAATTTGCTGATGTAACATGTACAGAAAACTGCGATCCTCATTTCGCGAGGGAAAGGGAAATAGCAGAGAGCACATCATTTGACTTCCGTTCCACCAACTGGGAACCCTACAATGTAGGAACTTGAGTCAGCTTTAGCGACAGCCCACGACACTGCACCTGGCCGTGATTTCATTCACTATGAAATGCTCAGACAACTCAGTGAGGAATCGATAGAATACCTTCTGGATGTCTTTAATTCTTTATGGTTCGAGGGAGTATTCCCTAATTCGAGGAAGGAAGTAACGCAAATCCCCATACTAAAACCCGGAAAGGACAAGACAGCCATCAGTAGTTCTCGAATAATTGCCTTGACGATTTGCGTTGGTAAAAAATCTGGAGTGAATTATCTCCCGACGGCTCGTTTGGTGTCTTAATAGACATAAGCGATCTCAGTGTGGTTTCAGGAAGTTCCATTCAACCCTGAACACCTTACTTCTCCAGGAAACAGCAATTCATGATGGTTTCGTCCGAAGACAAAATGTCGTCGGAATACTCTGACACCGAGAAGGCTTATGATACTACTTGGCGTTATGGCATTTTAAAACAACTCTATGCGTGGGTTTTTTAGGACATCTACATCTGATGTTACAGTCCTTTTTGGATCAGTGTTTTTTCCGTTACAGAATTGGAAGAGACACTTCATATCTCCTTCTTCAAGAGAATGGTGTTCCTCAGGGTTCAGTCCTGAGTGTGACTTTGTTTGCAGTAGCGATTAGCAGCATGAAATCCGCTGTAAAGAATCCTGTCTAACACCCACATTTTGTCGACGACTTTGCCATCTTTTGTTCATTGCAGAGTGTCACAGGTGTGGAGCGACAAATCCAACTCGTACTCAACAGATTGTACCTCTGGTCCAAGGCGACTGGCTTTTGCTTTTCTGATGAGAAAACACGCTGTGTTCTCTTCAGTATGAGACCAAGCCTTCTGGCAGAACCTCACCTCGCCCTGGGGGACAATGTTTTAAAATTCTACCCTTCTGTAAATATCTTGGGTCTAATCTTTGATTACAGACTTAATTGGATTGAACATCTTACAGACCTAATAGTGAGAACATTAAAATCTCTGCATCTATTGAAGTGCCTCAGTAGCAGGGAATGGGGCGCTGATCGCTCCTCCTTGCACCAGTTTTATCGAGTATTCATGAGATCTCGGCTTGATTATGGTTGCGTTATATATAGCTCTGCTCGTGCAAACTTTTTAAAGGAGTTAGATAGTGTCCATCATGCAGAAATCCAACTAGTTACGGGAGCCTATTCCCAGTTTGTATGCCGAAAGAGGCGAACCATCTCTTTCCCTCCGGCGATAAGTACTCATGTTACCCATGTGCGTACTTTACCCGACAATCTGGTGCACAGCGCAGTATTTCATCTTTCCTCTTCTTCCATTTGTTTCTAGAACAACAAACCGAGAGCAACCAAACCACTTGGATATCACTCCAAACAAGTTTTCAAAACCTTGATTATATGCACACCTGATGTCTTAAATCAAGGTTTCACCAAGACTCATCCTCGGGATTAGTCTCGATCTTCTGGATTTTGACAAGAACA
>NNCF01128055.1:36970-47011 GCA_002313205.1 Laupala kohalensis
AAACACAAATTCCAACAAATCACATGACTTTTACTAGAAACATTAAAAAAAAAGAAGAAGAGGAAAGAGGAAAATGAAAGATACCCTAGCCCCAATAGCGTCGGGATCGAAAAGAACAAGAGGTGACCAAGGGAGGTCAGAAAAGAGAAAGGAAGGAGCATGGCACAAGTAAGTGGAAGTAATGCCAGACTCAGCTCGGGGCCCCGTGTTCGCCAAACACGTACTTACTAGATGTAAGTCCCCTGGGAGGGCCAGAAACAACTGCGTAGAAAAAAGTTCTGGGGTTTGGAATGAACAGAAGTGTTAGTAATATGTGACAGACGCATTAAAATAAAGTGTCTTTGGCACTTTATATTAACCAAACCTTCCTATTGGCCGTAAAGGGAAATATGTCATACAAAAATTACCAATCCAAGATACTCCACGTGGAGTTAAAAAAATGAGTCATTATTGACCGAAGAAAACAAATGACATCATAGAAGGAGTCTGCTCTCAAGGTTTAGGGCAGCGAAGTGGGGAAATGCTTAATTAAGCGGGGAGCAACGTCCTTCAACAGGGAGAGCTTAGAGAGATTCAGATTCGGAGACTTAGAGATTCAGATTCTCTTAGAGATGCAGAGAGGCAGATGAGGGAGATTCAGACTGATTCTTATTATTGAGATTGTATTCACTCAGTGATCATGTTCGTTGATGATTAATTGTTCATTATCATAAATCAGCAGACTGACTTAGACTTTGGTGAGTTAGAGAGACTTGGAGTTGTATTTGATGTGACTAGGATATTATTAATTGATCATTTATGAGTTTAATGCAGCCGGTGTGCTAGGAACTACTTCAATTAGAGTTCGAGCAAGTTATCCGCAACTATTAATCAGTCATCCGATCTTGGGTGAAAGTTATCTTGTAGGTGACATGAACATTTTTACCGAGAAGTAAATGGCCAGGAATTATTTTTAACGCCATTAAGTCGTGATGTCTGCGTCGAGTTGAGCTGTTTAACGACGAATATAGTATCTCCTACGCTAGGCGGAGGGTCATCTTGTTCCGGCACAGGTAAATGAACGAACGGTACCTTCTGTGCGGAGCGGTGAATGGGCTGGTTAGAACCGGAGGTTACGACTCCTTAAAGAACTAGCCCCGCCCACGTCGTTTTGGCAACTGGTGATCCAGATTTACATAAAAAATATTAAGGTAAATTGCACGACTGGTTGCGTCCAGTGTATTGTTCATTGCGTTAGTGATTGGTTACTTCAAGTGTACCATTTTTAAATTGACTACTGGCTGGAATAGTTTATCAACCAGTCTTGTTGCTTGAAAGGAAAGCAAATATTATGTCTTATGATATTGTTTTTTTTTTGGGGGGGGGATAATTAGGAATGGGAATGTGCAGGGGAAATTTGTACATGGGCAGTGTTAGTGTATAATAATGAAGTGTAATTTTATGTAGTAAATAATTAAACCAATTTTAGCAGACTTGGGTTTCCTTTATTAAGCAATTGTGTGTATTTCACGCCAATAAAAAGGGCTGAACCCCGACCTTTTATTACGCACTACTCTATTTAGCTATGTTACTATATATACCTTTCGCGTACGTGAGTTACGTAATGTTCCATTGTTATGTATTATAATTTTCTATTCGTAATGGTTTCGATGTCATGTGTACATTGTTTGATGCTAAATATGAAACCGATTGGAAATTGCCTACAACCAGGATGTGGTGGAAAGTAGTATCTGCCATGTCATAGATAAAATAATCCTGGTAAATAAAAGTAATCATGCTTATTATTGTACAGATTATCAGTTTCATTCAATTTCCTAATACGTAGTAAATTTATATAATCATTTTTGGTTGTGTGACTTATTTTCGAAATAAAGCTACCACGCAAGAAACAGTCGATACAGATGTGCTAAACGAAATTGTAGAGTGCGCTGCCAGAGTACAAAACTGCCATAACTCAAAATTGCAAATCCTGAGTTATGGCAATATTATCCCACATGGGTGATATTTATCGATGATGTGGTTGTGAATGTGTCAATACCGTTTATCTGGTGAATATTATGCACAAGCTGAGTACTAGTGGCTTTGCTGGCGTCACGTTTGTGATACGTTGTATGATTTGAGAATTTAGTTTGTTCATTTCGATACAATTGCCTTATAATTGAGTAGCAAAAATGTTTTAGAATGGATTAACAAACATTTTTGTCATTCATTTATAATAAAAACGAAAAGATCGAACAAGATGTTACAGAGATAGGATCAACATGACTCATCTATCCTTCATGGTGACCCATGGTAAGTCTGACTACATTTGATGGGATTTACAAACTGTACAAATTTACAATTTATAGTATGAGATTTTACGTTCTATAATATTGTATTCCATTGTAAAGTATGAAAAAACAAAATCTAGAGAATTCAAAATTGAAATATACAGGGTGACTTAAATAATACTACGTAATTTGTTAAAGAATATTCCAGGAAAATTTGTTCAAGTACTAAAACAAGAAGGAACCAATTTTTTGGAAAAACGCTAAGAAGTTCATAGTGGCATAAGTAAGACAAATTATATATAAATATAATCGAAATTATTTATAATGAAAAGATTGGGAGATTTGACACGGAATGACCCAAATATCATATTGTTATCTATAAATAAAATTGTAATTGTGCACACATATGAATCAAGGACTGTGAGCTGAAAGAATGTTTATTATACTTGGGAGCATTAAACGCTATAAAATGCTACCCCGAAGGATGTTCTTTGCCACTATTTATATTCTACTTTGTATCATCATAAAATATTATACACGCACGAACCATCCTTGTAATTAATCAGATACTAGAAAATTAATGGCACAGGCAAATGTGGTTATGCCTCTAATGAACTTTAATTCTTAATGGCAATGAAAACGCTTTCTCTCCTTCGACCTTCTCAGTGATGTACGCTGTGCGGGTTGCGTATGTGGACTCATACTACTTCAACCTCATGTCAGCCCCACCGGTGGCGCAGGTGGTAGTGTTGTCGCTTCTCACCAAGTCATCCCGNGGGACCAAAAAATTTGTAGCTTTTCACATTAATGTCTCAGTTCATATAGCTGTGACTACTGAAAAGCGAACTTTCCCTCCTCGAATCAATAACTAACTACTAACCCCTCCTCGTGGGCCAAGTTGTCTGTAAATCCAGATAAGTGACCCACCTACTAACAATAGCCTACCATCTAACTACTATCGCTCCATGTAGATAAGCATCAATAGCACGCTACATTTCCCATTCACAAATACTACAATAAAAAAACTCATATCAACACAACTAAAGTCACCTAGCGATGAACATTGCGGAAATCCTTAGAAAAACAATTCTCAGACAAATAATATGTTTTTTTGTTTCAGTAATCATGTGTTACGCTCAAATACGTAGTAAAATATTTTTAGGCGACCTTAGTACTACGACCAACAAATATTGAAGATAGCAATATAACAGAATTTTTAAGAATAAATGAAAAATGTGTTGTCTACTAGTAAAATATTTATTCAGATAGCACTTTGGCCAGCTTAGCTGGCATCTTCAGTCTAAAATAAAACGAAATACAAAAATATAAACAATATGTAAGAATGCAAAGTACAACAAGAATTTTTGTTAAGTTCATAAACATTTGGGTTACAAGACAGTTTTCAAAACATACAACTCTAGCCAAATTTTACGACCAACAGACACCACTCCCATCCTAGAAAAAAGTGGAGTGTACCTTCTGTCTTGTAATGATTGTGATGTCAAATATGTGGGAATGACCGGTAGGAAATTCAAAATCAGAATTAAAGAACACATTCACNAAGGTTACACAACGAAATTAACTGAAAACATACTACACAAAAATCTTTCTAAATTAAGCACTTCACACATCACATCTGTAACCCCACTCCTCCAATCCACTGTGAAACTTGTATTTATTCCTTATCTAGGACAAATTACCAACAACATTGCTAACACTCTTTCTTCCTTGGGTTACAAGACAGTTTTCAAAACATACAACTCTAGCCAAATTTTACGACCAACAGACACCACTCCCATCCTAGAAAAAAGTGGAGTGTACCTTCTGTCTTGTAATGATTGTGATGTCAAATATGTGGGAATGACCGGTAGGAAATTCAAAATCAGAATTAAAGAACACATTCACACCTTACACAACAATAGCAATCAATCTCATTTTGCCGACCACCTGCACCTTTACACCCACTCTTTCAACATTGATCAAAACGTACACATCCTTGAAATAGAAAACACCTTCAGAAAAATATTAATCTTAGCNACCTTACACAACAATAGCAATCAATCTCATTTTGCCGACCAATGCACCTTTACACCCACTCTTTCAACATTGATCAAAACGTACACATCCTTGAAATAGAAAACACCTTCAGAAAAATATTAATCTTAGCAAATTCCCACATTCATAAATTATTAAAACAGAATGTCCCCCTTTTCCATGAACATTTAAGCAACCTTTCTCCTCTTTGGTTCCTTCTCCTGGAATAACCAATTCACTCACTGAATTTTCCCGGTCAGTGCTCTAACTAAACCCCTCCCCTCGCACACTACTTACCAGTAGTTCTTAAATAGCGCCCTGTCCAACCCTTCGACACATTTGCCCTTTGATACTTGGCCCTTTGTGAGGTATTTACATTTTCACTTAGTTGCAGTTTTTATCTCTTATTTACAGATTCATTCTACATTAATTTGTTGCTCTGTTTCCAATACACTTAAAAACTTTATTATACTTTTATAATTTTTAAAATTTTCACAATTTTAAAAATTCTTGTACATTGCATTCTTACGTATTGTTTATATAATTGTACTTAGTTTTATTTTAAACTGAAGATGCCAGCTAAGCTGGCGAAAGTACTTTCTGAATAAATATTTTACTAGTAGACAACACCACATCTTTCACTTATTCTTAAAAATAATTACTAGTATCGCCTCACCAGTATCCAACTATAACAACAGAATATGAAATAAATTTAAAATAAAAACAGAACATGAAAAGTTAACATGCATGGCGCCATGTTCAGCTGACGAAGGCCCTGCCCTGCACGGGGTCGACACGTTGTGTTACGTCAAAAGTTCATAATAAACATCGTATGGAGTCTAACTAAGGCCGTATAACATATTTTGCTAGATTATATTTAGGAAATGGACGTAAATAGTATGATCAAGTACGTAGGCGTAACATGTATCACGTTTATGAAAATTTATATCTACTAATTTTACTGTACTTTTCATACTTTTATATGTGTATTTAGAGACTACCGATGACGATATTCAATTTAAAGAGTTCTCACTCAATCTGAACAACGTAAACCGATACGACAACAACACAAAACAACTTTCATATTAATTATGCAACCTCCGTTACTATTCTAGAACAAATAAATTTTTTTAAAATAAAAGTTGTAATAACGATGATAAAGAAACGAGGAGACGTGTCATGAACAGATATGTAACCGTAATCCCGATGATGGTAGCGCGTGAGAAATAATCCAAAATCCTCCGATACTCTTTTACTACAAATTATCGATCTTCAATCTTGATAATCGTTATCCTTTCATTTAAAATGCCCCAATTGAAGTGGAGTGTGCATACAAATCAAAGATAAATAATTCAGAAGGACATAATTAAACCAATAAAATTACAGCACTTTACTAATCTCGGGTATATATTTAATGACGATATGGGATAAACTACCATTCGTGGGATTCGTCGAGTATTAAATGATACCCGCGATCTAATGACGCTAAGCGACAGATTTGGTGATCCCATCCAGGGGTTAGCGGATTACGCCACACCAGAAATTATAGCATCACCACAGCTGAAGAAAATTTTTTTAAGATAAAGAAAACAAAATACATGGAAAATTTGAAATATATGATGGAAGCGTGATTTTTCAATGAACTGTTTCTACATTCTTTTTCAATTTCACAAAGCAAATATTAATACAGTGTGAATATTTGATAAGTATTGGAAAGTTCCCGCCACAGTAATTGGAAATATGACGTTTTCCCACATGAACTGAAGTTGTAAACTTAGAAACGTGCTGGGAAGAACTGACCATGGTGGAAAGGGGAAAATTGGGGAAAAATTACGTATCTAAGTTGAAAAAAAAACACCACCATAGAAATCTGAGATAAATTGTTTTGTGAAAAAAACATTTTGTTCTTGTAGAGGAAACTGGTACCACTCTGATGACTACAAGACTAAGAGACAAGGAAGAGAACATCATTAGCATAGGAGTGAAACCAATCGTAATACCGTGGGATGACGAAAGCGCCAGTCCCCGGTCGCATGCAATCGGTAGCAAAGCTGACAGCCTGGTAGTAACGGCGTTGCTGCTGGGATGCGGGCGGGTGTCTCCGCTATATATCACGGCCGAGGAGCATCGGAGTGGGTTGGGGGAGAGCTACGCACTCGACTAATTTTATTGGCTCGTCTCCAGTCAGCCTCGTCCCGACCAACCCCGCTCCATCGTCAGGACCCGTTGCCGTGTCAGACAGTGTCGCGTGATTTATGGAGAACGCGTGCGACTGGGTTGGTGGTCCGGGGGGGTGAGGGGAGGGGAGGTTACGCAGCAACGCTTTAACGCAGACGGGATAACCCCCCCCCCTCTGCCCCCTCACATCTCCACATCCCGATGGAAGAGAGGACGCTGATTGCTGTTGCGGGGGAACATTGAACGACTGGCAATGCCAATGATCACAGGTACAACCAGATAAGCTGCTGCATCGGATTCATTCACCTCGCTGCTACTCATCGGCACTGCAAGTGACCATGGACATTCTGAGTTATGTCACTAATACACAATTAAAATCTTCATCTGACGACCTTTTTAAGTAGAGCACAAACGAAATTTAAAATTTGTTGAAAATATAAATGTATTGTTTTACGAGGATTGATCAATAATTAAAATTCTTTTACAACGTTTCTGCAATTTATTTTACCTTCATCAGGGCTGTTTATATAATATAATATGGCACCATCACCAATCAATACCACATCACACAACACACAGTCCTACATGAAACATGTAAAATGCATAAAATGTATTTCCTCACACTTTGGTCTATGGTAATGATTCCTCGTATGTACCAGCACTCCTTATGCATTAACATTCTGTGATGAATACAAATTCCCCCTATGCTGCCAGTGAAACACAAAATTCATTTCTTTGTTTGATTTGTTCCAAAAGTTCATGAATATTTACACCTCTGAAAACAAGTTTATGCAGCCGACAATGTGGTTCAAAGCAACGAACTGTATGTCTCCATAACAGAAAAGATTTGCAAAATTTTGTCGAGGTTGACTAATCCGATTAAACACGCATAAGAGCAATTGTTGGAGAACAGGGAACTATTTTCAAAAAAACATTTTTAGACCGAAAAATATATTTTCTACAAACATAAAAAAAAACAAGAACCTAACAATTGTTTTGTAATATCTATAATAAAAATATATATACTACATTTACATTTTATTTGTTGCAAACACTATTTTATGTTCTGTTTAAACTAAAACTTATTACTCCGTGACTAATATAAACGACGACCATGAAACCTAATTACAAGTGCACGAAAACTTCTTCGTACGGTCGCTGGTCTACTTTTCTTCTATGGAAGTTTTTGGCGTCACATTTATACAATTTTTGAAAAAGTTTATACTGCGTTTTGACGTTCCATAATACGTATTTACACATTATATTATTTGCCCCCTCCTATCATCACTCAGCACTAACATAGTTTTTACAGATGTCTTTACACGATTGTAAAACGGAAGTAACAAGAGTTACGGAACCGTAATGTTCTCTAGTGGTAGAAAATACGAGAGTAGCGATATCTGGGAAACAATATATATACTTGTATTATTGGACACCCAAGAATAGCAAAATGTACATGATGAAATTGTGTTGTAAATAGCTCTTAAGTAGTTAAAAAAATGATATATTAAAGTCTCGGTTTGTAATGAATGAAGATATAGTTTTATTGATTCTATTCTGGTAATCAATAGAACTATCAAATTCTAATTAAAATATTTTCAAAGACTTTGTAACTAGACTGAATTTTCATTACCGAACCGATGTTTCGACCGCTGCTTTCCGTCAATACCAAGTGTAAAGTGTTTTTAAAGTATACTTAGTTACCTCAATATTTAAATCGAAGATATAGTTGTCACCGTGTGTTTTTTATTCATTCCTCCGAGACCGACGTAGCTGACGATCCATATAAATAGTATGTAATCGGAATGTCAACCACAACACCCCTCGGACTTTTTTCATCTCCTTCACAATACACTCAAAAGGTTTTTGTTCCACTCCCGCGAAACGCACTTTGTGGACCGGAGCGTCGATATCAGCAAAAGTTCTCTAGAAAAATAGTCTTTAACCGTTGGACCACTTGACGTACGAAGTCGGCGGGCGGCGTGGTGCGTGTTTTTATTGCGAGGGCGGTTCGTTTTACACGGACGGGCGGACGGGCGCACTGTGGTCTGGAAGCGGTCAACAGCGGTCAAAAATGATTATCCCTTGAAACTCAGCGCTGTGCTTATTCTATAAAGATTGAAAATTAATTACGTCTAAAAAGAAACCTTGCTCAAACTTGCGCTAGGTGAAGGTACGACGTTTCGAAAATGTGAAGCTACGTCAAGATACGACGTTCTTTTTTTATTATTATTAAAAATGGATTCTTGAAATGTGTTTCTGGGTTAAAGTAACTGTTAGTACTATCAAATAATATATTTATTTGTGAAAAAAAAATTAATACGAGTTTTAGTGCGATAAAAATATTAAAATAAAATAAGATTAAAATTAGTTTCTGTGTAAATTGAAAATGTCTGACATTTTCGTACGTCAAACTTGCATTTTGTTGATTTTTCGAATAGACTACATATTCATAATAGTAGACCAAACAACCTCCGTATATAAAATTTTAAGAAATTTGTGCCGTATTAACTATTTTCGTCCACTCTTGACTCTTTTATGCAAAACCCCGATAGAAGTGTAAAAATTCTTAATAAATGTGATGCAATATTGACTTAGTTGGCTTATACTTGAAAGCGATCCTGCTAAAATTCAAATATGTACAGTTGCTTCCACGATCCCACCGAGTGATGGAGCGTGGGTTCAAACCTTGCTCGGTCGAATTAGATGAGGTTTTCAGCTAGAGGTTTTCTCATATACTCCAGATAAATGTCGATTCGATACCATAAGTTTCCCGGCAACTCAAAATCTCTCCTTCCCAATACCCTTCCACAAGTACAATGGTTAGGTGGAAGAGCAGGCCTCATCTCCTGAACCTCCTTTGGCCAAAGGGCATAAAATAAATAAATAAATAAATAAATAAATAAATAAATAAAGTTACCCATTGAAAAATATATATTTCTTTCTAAATATTGATTTTTTTCGAAACATCATATCATAATTATGCACATTTGCACAAGGTTTATTGTTTCACGAAAATTAGTCGTCAAACTTCATAGAATAAGCCCAATATTGACTTTTAGGGGATAAAAGGGGATAACCATTTTTGTCCGCTCTCGACCGTGTCCGGACTACTGTGGAGCCGTGGCATGGTGGAGCGAATAGCGTCACAGTCGCCTTTCTCTGGAGAATACTGCAAGCGCGCGGGCACCCCACCGTGGGAATACTTGCTTGCTTTTCGCTACGACCGATCGACCGAACGAGCGATTGAGGCTGACGGATTGATGTTATCGACCACCGCTTTTCGGTTTTTCCCGGAGTATTGGGAAGTGGGAAGTTTAAAAGAGATGGGTCGTTTCAGCTTTTGGACTGGACAAGGATACACGACTCAAAAAAGTTTTAATCGATGTGTTTATCGGATTACTCTCGTGTACGAAAAGATATTGCGATGTACATAATGCCATTCTTTTTACAACATTTATCACTTAAAATAATACAGTATTACATAAAACATGTATTCAAAATTGCAATGAATATTCTAAATGGAAATTAAAAAAAATATATTACCATTACTTAAAAG
>NNCF01128055.1:47829-62061 GCA_002313205.1 Laupala kohalensis
ACTTAAAATAATACAGTATTACATAAAACATGTATTCAAAATTGCAATGAATATTCTAAATGGAAATTTAAAAAAATATATTACCATTACTTAAAAGCAAGGGTTGAACTTTGGTGCATAGTAAACGCAAAGAAAACATAGAAAAACAATAAACAACCGTAATACATTACTAAAACAACTAACCTACAAATAATTAATTTTGTGACAAATATGTCATTACAAATATATATTTTCTTAAGTATTTCGAAGTCTCTAAAATAAAATAATAAATCATAAAAATAACTATAGAATAACTTGCAACGTCAACAGTCAGGTGAAAAATTGCAATGGACCGGGACTCGAACCCGGGACCGCCTGCTCTGGCCGCAGGTGTGAAATGAATATGTTTGTTTTTTTATCTCTTGCTGGATTTATAATGGCGTCCATGAGATATTCAAATGTTACACAGCATTTCCACCATACCAATTGCAAATTATTGCGATACACCAATCACAATTTAACTAGCATATATATCATTCTTTATATTAATCGAGTAGTACTATGTAATAAACGGACTATTATGAGTAATTGTTATGAGATAAAAGAGAAATAAAGTTGAAACTTAATTATGTTTTTATAAATGAAGTCAAAATCCACTATATTTAAAGGGTGTTGAGTGACTAACTAACATATAATCATTCTCTTCGAATTAATAATATGTGAGTTATTTGTAATACTATATTTGTAATATATATCTCGTTGTAGGTGTCTGCACATATATTCTTTGTAAGAACAAAAATAAATAAAAAATCCACAAAATATATTAGTTATTCAACGTTCCGTCAAAATTATTAGAATACTATTAAGACACCCATTTAAGTATATACGAATTGAACTGTGTGGGTAAGCTTCCTCGCTCTTTCCATGTCAATGTAAGTAACCACCCTTAATATTTTTTTGTAAGATTCCCTTTACATATTGTAACTCCTGAAAGAGGTGAAGAATAGAGAAAAAGATTAATAAAGAGTAGTTAGATTTAAAAGAGTACTTATCTCTTAAAATTAATAAAGAGTAGTTACTTTTAAGAAAATAATTATTTTTCCCAGATGGTGTGGGTAATTTTCTTTTCTTTGATTACGGTAAATTACATTATCTTAGATCATAAAATCGCATCTCGTGATTCTCGAGATGGCAATTTTCCCATGAGTTGGACATTTACTTCGTTCATGTTTTTACTTCCCTGGGCAGACATATTGAATTTTCTCTATTCATTTTTACAAGAATAGTAGTATACCTGTTAATTTTGTAAAAAAGAGATCGGAAGGTATTTTATTTTTTGTCAAACACTCGCGAAGGGGAACTCTCTGAATTTTTGTGAAACTAATGGTTTTACAGTATAATATGAAGCAGTGTCCAGGTCCGACGAGAGAGAGAGCCAGTCGGTGCTACAGCCCCGTGTCACAGGTCGCAAAGAGCAAATCGCTTGGCAAATCGTACAGTTTATTTTTTGCTCGAGTATAAAATTTATACTATACATATTGTCGTTTTTCTAGAACAAATCGAACGATCTTTATGAAAAAAACCCACCAAAAGCAACATGTCACTAAATTGTTGAAAGATTATTACGGATTAGAAACACTTCGTTACCGGCACTTTTTCTGGTTTTGAATTTTAACACCACCACCCCTATCCGAAACGATATTTAGGCTTCGCCAAAGTTTTCAATTAGTACTAGTATTATTACAGTTTATGCGTTAATTGGTACAAACGTTTAAAGGTTGTAGGTGAGTATTGGTCGGGGTAATGAGGTGAGTGAGAGCAGTAGGGGGTATGGAGGAACTATTTTTCTTGGGGCCCGTGATTGTTGCCCACGGCTCTGTGTACGTCAAATGATTGTAACATATAATAATTGCAAGTTAAAATCATTTTTCAAATAAGCAATAATTACACTTAATTTATGTACGTACAAAAATTATTCATTCAAACCACTATTTGTTCTCATGTCAGCGAAGATACAATTCTATGGTCAAAGACAATTGTAGAAAATCAGTCAGTGTTTCTAGAATTACCTTTGTTTGCCTATAATAAAAGTAATTATTGGATTAAATATCTCTCAATTGACACTTGACAGCATAACGAGTTGTTTATATCTATCATCAGTAGCATACGAAGTTTCAGATTTAAAACATTAACAACATTATATTCGTAATAATAAGGTACGATCCATCAAAGTCAAATCTAAATGGTTGTGTTTATTTACACTCGCATTAAAAGAGAAATTGAATTCCCTCTAATATTTTTATTAATTACAGCACTGGCTTTTACAAACAAGTTGGTTCGAGAGCAATCTCGTGGATTAAATTAACTCCATGAATTGTTTAATTTAGTTATTACTTGTATTTTCTGCACGTGTATATATATTTGCATTTTTTAAAAACTGTATCGATTTAAAATATTTATACTTCTATGATACGTACTTACTCGACGTGCTGACAAGAGCAATATTGTAATTACGTCTGTATCTCGGGTATATGAGCCCGTAACCAAATTTTTTTTATCCGTTCAGGAACATCGAGAAGCAACGTTTATTTTTAATTATTGGTTATATCGCACTAGACAGCCATGATGTTTAGCAAGCATTGATATATCAATTTCAGAATGATAACTATCCCAGTGCTCTATATTTTATTATGCATCCATTGGTTTTTCACATAAAAAATATTAAACATTATGTGTATGAATTTAAAATTATACTTTGAATATGACAAATAATTCTTTTAGGTTCATGTCAGTAGATCTACTAATCCAAGTACTTATCGGAGCAGAAAGTAATTTAATAGATTACATGTGGTTACATTTAACTCGGACAGAATAGAAACATGCTGCGATGACGTTTCGTATTACAAGTAATGACGAAAATACTGATCCAATACTTAAAAGATATATTTATTGTACGAAATATTGATAGTTTATATGAAATCAATTAAATTCTTTATTAGAGAAANATATTTATTGTACGAAATATTGATAGTTTATATGAAATCAATTAAATTCTTTATTAGAGAAATAAAATGCTAGTGAAAGTCATTTAACATAACACCACCATTCACAACAATAAATGTATCCACCGTAGAAACAAACAATTCTATATGTGAACATTTTATTCACAACACAACCATTACACTAAGTTGTTTGAATTTAGTACTCTAGATATTGTTATAGTACTCCAATTCCCTTTATCTTTATTCATGTTATTTTTGACCCGTCTTATTTATGATAGCTTATTTTTAACTTTGCTTTACCTTGGCACCACACTAGTGTATCTTACCTCTGTAACCCCATCTTGCCCGAGTTTGTCTCCGGTTTTCCTTCGGGTAGTGGTGGATTTTCCATGGGTGGAAATGTCATTAACACTTTTTTATTATCAATCTTTTTTATTATCAATATTATCAATTTTTACTGCACATTATAACTACAATTCATTTTGAAACAGTAAATGCAGATCAGGACTTATTTATTAAATAATTTTTTTTATAAATATTAAATCCGCTATTGCCTCTGAACCTTTGATCGAAATTGATGGGATCGTCCCTTGTGCTTCTGGAGAGCAACTTAATTTATTATCCGTCAAGTGGGCATATGCAGTTTAAAACTGCATTTTGACAAGTTTATTTTATTTTTATTTTAGAATCAAACAATACATGGATACACCGTATTCTATAATGATATTCAAACCGCAATATATCTGTCCCCTCCATATTACAGTAAAAAATTCGTTGAGTCTGACTCAATCTCGTGATCACAAATCTTATGTTGAAACATAATTTGAGAGTATGGTTAAAAGTTGGTTGTTGTTTTTTTTTGTCTTCCGAAATATTTCGAGTGATTTAGAGATAACTTTTTCTAGAAAATGTGTAAAATTATTAAAAATTATTTAATACTTTTCAATATAACACACTTGTTAAGACGAGATGTGATCTGATGAAAGTGAGAAGAGGTTTTATGAACTCACAACTTCCCGCGCAGAAATCGCCGACGTCGAACCGACTTCCGACGTCGAGATCGGGGCGAAGGACGACGTCGAATAAACGATTTGATTTAACAAGGTTTATGATTTAACAAGGTAAGACGATGGATAATATCCACAAAAAATATAATAAACATGATAATTGAAGATTGTCAATAAAGTCGTGTATAGATGAGCTGACGACGATGTTGTGGCGTCGAGTTTTTTACGTCTTTTTACGACGTTGTGAAGACCCCGGTCTCCGACGTTGAATCGACGTTACATGCGTACGCGTTGGCAACGTCTTTACAACGTTGTTTTTTGACGTTGCCGATGATTTTGACGATTAATTATTTCAAATTTTGTAACGACGTCGTTACGACTCCAAATTTCTATGAGTGATACTTCATATTCTTGCCAGGATTCGTGTCGTATTAAAACCTTCCGAGAGTGAGATAACGATGTATATGAAATCTTGCATTTACTTCGGAAAATCTGACCTCGGATTTCTATTCTAATCAAAATCTCGCATATACCGCATAACTGGTGGGACATGACAGGGATATTATAGTTGATATTACATAAATGGAGAGAAGGATTCAAACCTGATTTATGATGTTAATATCCAATTAATTTCATGAATTCTGGTTGGTGTTTCTCTCCAGTTTTCTAGAGGTAGATTTATAGGTTCACTCATGCCCAATGGTGACAGAATTTTGAGGCAGTAGTGTCATTAATTATTTCGAATTTTGTGTGATTTGAATGGATGTGGTTACTTATGTACCTTCTATAATAAATAAATTTAGAATTGTACATATTCGTTAAACAACAGTTTTTTATGTTTAATTAAATATAATAATCGTTCTTTAGGTATTACAACAAACAGCTCTCTATTTTTGTTCGTGCTTTAGAGAATGTAATGATTTCATTTCCCTTTACAAAATTGTTGAATCCCCCACCGCCTTTGATCAGAATAAATGAGATGGTCTCTTGCTTGCTTGCGGAGAGTAAATGTGATTATTGTTCTTCACGTGGCCGTACTCAATTTGTAACTTCATTTTGGTAATAACTTATTTGCATCAACGATTTGTAATTTAATTCATTCAAAGCTCCGTGACCCAAATGTTCGTGGAGAAAAGGGACAATCTCACTGGAAGACGATGTATATTGGAAACAAAATAAAATTCAATTTCATCATCATCATTGGAACATTTATAAGTACAGTATTACAAACAATTAATATTTTACATAAAGATTGCTATCTACAACATTCTCAGTACTGACATTGTTCCCGTCTACAATCATAATTTAATTGAAATCTCGACCTTGTATGTAGACAACTTTTATTGAATATCACAATGTTTCAACAGTGGATTACTGCCATCGTCAGGTGAATAATGTTCTTTTCGTTACCAAGATAACATTAACACATTTGTTTACATTACATTCCCCCGACGATCGCAGTAATCCACAGTTGAAACATTGTGATATTCCACAAAAAATTGTCTACATACATGGGTGAGAGAAATATTTCATTTACAACATTTCCAATTATCTAGTTTAAGTAAAACCCATTCACTTCACCAGTCAATGTAAACGGCGCGCTACATTTCATCCGTAATGCAGTGTGACGTATTAGAACATCAAACCAAAAAGCCAAAAACCAAAAGAAAACAATTTCTTCTGTAGCGTATGGTAGTGGCAAATCGTTCGCGGCAAATTTCATATGCAAACAAATGTTAGTTGGGTACCATAAGTTTCTCGGCAACTCAGCATCTCTCCTTCTCAATTCACTTACCCAAGTTCAACGGTTAGATGGGAGAGCAGGCCTCGTGGCCTTAACCTCGCCAAACGGCGAAAAATAAACTAAAAATAAAATAAACACTAAACGGGATACATACGATTAACGGTGACGAAGGTCAAACTATTTTTTTTATTGGAAGAACTTATAATTAGCACTATTATCTAGATAGGTTCAATATTTAGGACTTGGTTTTAACTCTAGGTTTCTTTGAACTAAAGATAAATAATGTGTCGGGGAAGATCTCTGATTGCTTCGCAAGCCTCAGCATGTAGGCTTGCTTCGCAGTAAGATTTCCTCCTCTCTAAAATAAAATGCTTTAAGGTTCAATTGGAACAAGATTAATTCTATCGTCGTAATGTAGAATAATGAACGACACCAGACGGCGGAACCAGGCGTAGAAAGTTCAGTGCGAAATTGTTCGTGTAACTCACTACTGATTTCTGGCGAGTCGGCGGTCGGAGATGTCGTGTTGATTCTTGGGATGGTAGAATAGGTTTCTGGTCGTCGGTAATCCAGGTTCTCGCACATAGGATTTCGACGTGACCTCGAGGAATATCGTCAGCGTAATAATAACCTTGAGTTATTTCGTGGAGCTGGGGCTTGGTGTTGAGGTAATGTGACGATGTGTCCGCGGCCGATGCGTAGACTCAAGTAATCAAAGTTCGTTGCTACGGGTAGGGGCGTAACACTATGTCGAGGTTCGTTTATTGAGAGATAAACGAAGGTTTCTGGTTGCACGCGGCATGCATTATAAATAATGTTAGGATTCTTTGGCGTCTTATGTTGACTCTCTTGTACAAAGAGTGATGTCATCATGGAAACCAGTTAACATGTGGGAAGTTTCAGTATATGTAGGAAGTTTCCGTATATGTAGGAATGTGTCCCTACATATCATATATATGTGGGAAGTTTCCGTATATGTAGGAATGTGTCCCTACATATCATATATATGTGGGAAGTTTCCGTATATGTAGGAATGTGTCCCTACAAATGTCTCGGAAAATAATTCTAAGACAAACTCTTTCCTTGAACTAGTATGAAAGATTTTCTCTTGATACAGACTTTAAAATACTACTGTGTATCGCTTGTATTTATAGAGCTGCTCCACTTGGTTGTGAGGTGTGGGTATCCTCACATCCCTCCAAACACGAGCCTCTCCAGCGACGCTACATTTCATTAGTAATCTACAAATGCGACAAACCCAAGACGTAAACCCTCTTACGACAATGATTCACAGACCGCAATTGAAAGTTTCTCTGAACCACCTGAATATTATATGATACTAACTGTACGCACAATTGACAATAAACGCACATATATCATTTCCAATGAATGTCCTTTAATTACCTTGACTTGGACTGAATTATTAAATCGACCTTTTTTGTAGACTATTTATCTCTAGTGTCACAACGTTTCAGCAGTATATTGCTGCCATCATCAGGCGAACGTTAGTGTGTGGACATTTCAACAATTTTTTTTTTGCTTTATCAAAGTTACAAACATAAAAACAAATTAACTACATACACAAATAAAACAATGACAATGAAAGTAATAAATAATTTGAAAACACAAACTTTCAAAACAGAAAAATTATTGTAAACAACTACAAAATTTTGATAAGTTTTCTGTGTCAGTTTGTAAGCTTAATATGTAACATTATACCTTTATAAAAAATTTGACTCCCGATCTACAAATAATATATTCTCCCAATCTATTGAATGATCCAAATTTAAACGGCGTAATGAAATAACATTACATTGTAGTGTGTTTATGTTACGCTGATGTTCTTTGATTCGCGTCTATTTTATCTGTCCGATATAGCAAAAAGGACAATGTTTACAAACAAGTTTGTAAATGACATTTTGCGAAGTCATGCTATCAATTTCATATTTCCCCTTAATTAAAATATTGAATTGTTGTTTCCTTGTGGTACTCACCAACCAAATGTTTTCTTGGAAAAAATATCTACTTAAAATTGGTAATATTATTTTATGATATCGAAATACAACGAAAGATTTACTTCTTATCTGATATTGAGAATTTTGAGCATTTGATGGAGGATGTTTCAAATTGGTAAGATAGTGTTTTCGTCTTTTGACATATTTCATTATAAAATTTTTAGGGTAAGAGAAACCACATCAAAAGGGACCAATCTTAAAGTATCATCTATTACTGTCCTTATTTGTACAGAAAAATTATATTCTTCCAGGCCGTGTTCCAGTATTGGTAATATCAAGTAGGGGACTATCGATTGAAGATACAGTTATCCTCTATGGAATGTTTTCTTTATGTATTTTAAGTAATCCAAGCCCGTGAGAGATTAATTCAAGATACGTATAATTTACTATGTGTAATTTTGTATATGTAATTGTAATGTTTTCATCTATTAGGAAAAGTTTTTAAACTTCCTATTATTTTGGGACTAATTTGAACGTATGTTGAACATCCCCTAAAATTGACTCCCTTTTCTCGATATTCTCATTCTGTGAAAATACAACAGTAACATTACTTTTATCTGCTGGAGTTAAAAACAATTCATTTTCATCTAAAAACATTTTTGCCAATTTTGTATTATTATGAATGTACCTTATTACGTTATTAACGTGCTTTGTTTGTCTGCTTCTCAAGTTTCCCTTTAGAAAACATTCAATGAGATGTTTTCGAAAAACATCATGTTTCTCTTCAGGTATCTTCTTAAGGTTGTACTCCAAACATTTAATGAACTCAACAATATCATTTTTTGACATTGTATTTTTGTATATCCTAAACTTATCTCCGAAAGATGCCGCAGAAATAACCGTATCAGGAATGTCCACAGTTGTTTTATTGAAGAACCATTTCTTCCGAAGTTCTTGAACATCATCTGAATAGCGTTTTTCTCCCTTGATAATAACTTGTTATATTTTCTGTACAATCTAAATAGTCTACAAAAAGGTCGAATTAATAATTCAATTTAATTATGATTGTAGACGTAAATAATGTCAATACCTTGACTTAATCTGACATCTCATCATTTTTTCGCCGTACTTCAACGTTCTCGAATTTGGATGAACACAGCACAATAGTCATTTATATACTCTAAAATATATAACGGCTTCAAATACATTTCAGAAATAGAAATTTTGATCAGCAATTACAATTAATTAATGTTCAAACTGTTTTTTAAATGTACATGTATGTGTCAGTATTTTCAAGTCTATGTCTTATATGAACCCTCCCGTCTACTGGATTTCGTAAAGTGCACACAAAATGTAAGGAATAACCTCTAATACGTAATTCATATATTACTAAGCACATTTCACTTTATATCGTTAATTTTGACACGTTATTCAATTTAATTATTTGTTCTTACAAGCCCTTAGGGCTACTTAAGCCCACGTTAGTGTTGGGGCGGCGCATACCTTGTGCGGTATTTGGTTGCACTATTGTATGCAGAGACGTGGGATTCTCGGAATTCCTAATACAGGCAAAATTTTCAAGACAACAGGAATTTTCATCTCTCTAGCTCGGAATGGTGTGTAACTGTTATTGCCGTTCGTGACTGCAAAAATAAATATTTTAGTTTACAAGTTATTTTTTATCAAACGTTTGTTTTACTGACGCATTTGGTGACATTGTTAGAGGTAAAATCAACAATAATTTGTTTGTAAGGAGATTTCTGTAACTTCATGTGAAGACCATGCCAAAAAGCAAACAGTGTATAATGCAAAGAGTGTTTACACTTATGTCGTTCCGAATGTTTAGGTGTTTACACTTATGTCAAACGTTTCTTGACTGACTCATTGATTCGCCAACGAAGAAAAAAACTATATACGATGAAAATATAAAATTTTGTGAGAATGTTGCTTATGTGCTGTAAGAAAACAAAAATGATTTTTCAAATACTTAATAGGGATTTTTGGAATGAATAGGGTTTTAAGAATTTACGCTCTATATCACGTAATAATTTATATATTCACTCAGTATTTATTTGAGAACATTCTTGATACAAATGTTAAAAGGAACAATTTATAGGTTTTTCAGTATTTTGCGTTTCATTAGGTGCGAAGTGAGAAACATATTTTCAGGTTTTTGTCATCCGTGCTAACAACTTCAGTGATTATCTATATCCATACATAATTATGCGCCTCCAGACACTCCTACGACTGTGGAAAGGAATTGATATTTTTCTTATCCGTTCAAAATAGTATTAAACTTTACGTATTTTATATTACACGGATATACGCAGTCTATATTTATTAGTGATTTCGAAGTACTGTTTATAGATCATGTTCATTTCATATTCTTCTGTTCATTTCATATTACATACATTAGAAATATAACGTTTGATTATTTTTTTCAATTCAGACGAGCAAAACCGTGGAATATCAGCATTATATTGAAAAGTAAAAATAGAAAGGTACGAGTACACCGTAAATTTTGAATATTTTTGAAACGGTAGGTGGCTTGCGAACCAAATCAGACAATTATAATCCTTCCCTTTTTCACTCCTCACCTCCTGCCCACACGCATCCAATATTCGAACTCGAGACCCGTAGAATTAGAGACACCACTGTAGTGAAACTAGTCATTGTTTAACAGAAACCGATCACCTCACACTAAATCATCAGCTGACACAGATTACGAGTTAATCTGATTATTAATTAAAAAGTAACTGATTGTTAATTGAAAACATGAAAAGGGAGTCGCTTTTGGAATCTAAATGCTTAAATGTTCCTTTGTAACTATTGTTATTGCAATAATGCAAATTGCAAATATTGCTATAACAATTATGTAAGAGAGCTCAGAGATTAACATAATCCTTCATCTCTGTCATCCAGATACTTATTTAAATTTTCTTAGTAAAACAATGCGGATAAAACAAAAAGTGTTTTTAGTTTAATATAAGAATAAAATAAATAGTTTAATGAAAATAATTAAATTTACTTCAGCAATATAGAAATCTCTTAGATTGCGGTGAACCTCACCGCCAGGTAACAGATTAATCATGTTACGTCGAATGAAAATGGTAGACGGGACCGGGATTCGAACCCGAGACCTTGAGCTCTACGCGCTCATGCGCTTACCGACTGCGCGGTCGGTAAGCGCATGAGCGCGTAGAGCTCAAAGTCCCGGGTTCGAATCCCGGTCCCGTCTACCATTTTCATTCGACGTAACATGATTACTTCAGCAATATAAAAATCACTTAGAAAAATAGGTTTTATCGAAACCTGTGATCTAGAATTTGATTTTTTACTTCTATATTTGTTAACTTTATTTGTCTCTCTCAGAATTGACTCAAATCTTCTTTCCGTCCGAAAGGAATTCAAAAACATCGAGAATTCGAATGTGAATCTGATTCTTCTTTGTAGCATTGGTATGATCGCGCCGAGAGAAATAGGGAAAACGTATCGAATTGTGATAAATGTACGCTAAAATGAAAAAAAAAATCAAACTAAAAAGAATTTATACGTAATACAAAATTTATTTTCAATGTTTGTGATGTTGAGGTTGGATCTATGGAAAGCTGTATCGGAAATTGTGTCATTATGATATTGCACATGGTGTTCAAGATCTTGGAATAATGTATAATTTTTATTTGTACTATCAGCTTATAAAGGTATCGTACGTTAAATAATTCCTGGCCAAACCTCAAGAATCTGGAGCTGTATTATAATAATGGCTGACAACATCCCTTTTCCCAAAATCAACCTCTTTACGGTCCAGGAGGTGAGAGAAAAGTAACGAGAAGTAATCAATGGAGCGAAAGCACTGTGATGTCAAATGTCTGCTGCTAGAGTGGTCTAGAATATCTCCACCCATTCCACACGGCACCCACATAAACCCATCTCTAGTCTGTGCTTACTTCAGGAAGCGTCCTTTCGGTCAAAGGGTATAGGTCAAGAAATCAGCCGTCATATCAAATACAGCTGATTCAGGCGACATCACCCGAACACTAACTGACACGACTACAATGACCTCGTGTCTCGAATTACAGGAGTCGACAATCTCGCAATTCTGACATAGGCTCTCCGACTTCCACGTGATATTTAGGCCCCTCCTTAATTACTATTCTTTCGCCGCGAGTGCTGAAGCTCGTGTAACCAGAGCTTAACTATGTAAAGCGGGTGAACTATTCAGAGATGCATTTGACACAGGAGGCTGCGTGTGAGAGAATACGACGACGGAGAAGTGCAGCGTCGCCGTCGCTCCAACAAACACGCGTCCCATAACGCGACGCACACAGCCAGCGCCGCGTCGCGACGCGGACAAATGGCGGTCGACACGCGTCGCATCGTCTCACCCACGCAGCAGCGAGATACAGAGAAAACAGAATGCGGTGCAGACACTGAGTTGCCAGAGAGTGAGCGGGCGAGTTAGTGACGGATGCTACTCGAGGGGTTGGTGAGGCACGAGGAAGCTTTGTGTTGCCGAGGAGTACCTCAAGGCTCAATCATGACTCTTGATTTTTGTTCCCCATTTACGTAAATGGTTGGTTGGGAAACGAGACTGCCTTTTTCGTAACGTAGAATTTGATTTTTGTAACAGAATACAAAAACTCAAGATACAACAAACTATGTCAACAATGTAATGTTTAATTTCCGGAGAAACAAAACATTTTTAACCTTTTACAAATACTACAATGAAAAATTAAACGTCTATGTTATGTATTTGCATGTATGCGATAGCGAGTATCCCTCAACTAATTTGAAACTTGAACAAAGCTCCTGCGTAACAATCTTCTACTTACTAATGCATTTTGGAATTCCTGTGGTCAGATTCTTATCATTCCACAACATAAGGGATACTCAGCAGCACTATACTCTTACAACCCGTGCCAACACTAGCGACGAAACCGGTTTGCTCAACACAGTCATTGTCGTGAGAAAGTTCACTAGTCTATTACAACACAGTGGATGAATGACTCGTTTTTTGTCTGTATAACGGATAGTTTACGGCACGGTTGTGTACATAAATTTTGTAGCCCCATCCTGGCCCGGGATTTTCTCCGTTTTTCCTTCTGGTAGAGGCGGATTTATCATACAGGTTCTCTAGGCTTTGTCTAGGGGCGTGTTTATTGTAACAATAAATCGTGAATTTAGTGTTATTTCAATTCTTATGATTTTTAAACACTATACTCAGAATAATCTATAGTTCGATAATAACTTGTACATGTAAATTTTTGCTTAAAATTACAAACATATTGACATTCTATTAGTATTATAACTCGCAGCTAACTTTTTATCTTATCTAGGAACTTTTGCTGAAATTTTTGAATCCGCCTCTGCCTTAGGGCCCTTGATCGGAATTGATGGGACGGTCCCTTGCTTGCTTCCGGAGAGTAAATTAGATTTTTTCCTCCACGTGGTCATACGCAGTTTGTACTGTTTTTTGACAATAAATTTATTTATTTTATTTATATTTAAAATTATATAAGTAGGAAAAGAAGAAATAATATTGCCTCCACGTTTAACTAATACTTTGTGGTTTGCTCGATTGCAACATATTTTTTTCTGACATTACGAATTCACTAGGCTTTACATTTCATTATCCAGCAGACAATCTTTCTGCCTATGTGGGCATTATTCCACGAGGCAAGTTGTGGATTGTTAACAAACATATTCTATCGTAGTGTACCTCGGTATACCTAAACTAGTAAACACATTTAACAACTTAAAGAAGAATTGTACATTTCCAACCGAGCAAAATTACGTTTGGTGTTAAATTATATAAACTTCTCTACCTCCACCGTTATGAACGCGGTGAGGTTGGAAACTTTAAAACATTATTAAAGATAGATGTGCTATTCAGCGGTAATTGACACAAGACATCTACTCATATTTCTTTTCATTTCTACGAACCGTAAGAAGCTGTCTGCGATCGCTTTGTCCTCGCAAGATCTATTAACTGTTATTTCGAATATAGATTGGTGTACTATCTCTGTTTTATTTGACAAATTGTTCCCTTTTATTTGGATACACCGTTGAGTTGTCAGAGATATTTTTCTCACTTCATAGGCGAATTCCTGTAGTAAAGTTCTTTACATTATGTGCTTTACCTCTCCTACTTTGGTCTATTTTTTTTCATAAAGCCCAAACTTTGTTACATTTTCAAATAAACCATTTATTAGTTTCTACAATTTCTACATCGATTCATTTAATGTCGAGAAAAACAAATTTTGAGTGTTGTTATGAACATCTCATTTACGATATGTTTAAAAATCAAGTGTTTTATCGAAAACATAGATACAACCGCCGCAAAAGAGATAAGGAGAGAGAATCTTTAAAAAGAAAAGAAAATCTACGACTGAATTCCATGGAAAGTGTAAACACCTTGTTGGTACTACACTGATGAAGAGTAACACGTATAAGACTCAATACATTCTCAATAGAAATCAATGAAGATAATAACCAGTGTTAGGGTTTATTGGTGGGCTCTTTTTTGTTGTAGGGTTAATTAAAGC
>NNCF01128055.1:64061-80642 GCA_002313205.1 Laupala kohalensis
GTATATGCCTGTCGTTTTCCATAACTTTAGCTGCATAGACTACTTTTCGGAGAATAGTCTTATATTTACGAAAATAATTATGGAATTCGGGTGGCTGGTTATAGCGTTTTGAAAGATAATATAAACGGCGTTTGTTTTTTGAAGAAATTCTTATCCCTAGGGTGATCCATCTATTGTATTTTTTTGTGTTAATCTATTGTATTTATCTATTGTATTTTTTTGTATTGTTATTTTTTTGGGTCCTTATCCTTTTTTCCCCCATTCGTGCCCATAATTCCCTCACCCCCCACTGTTACTGTTCCTTTCAATACATCTAAAGCATATTCTGTCATTTTAATGAGATATGACGTGTGTGTTTCATTCCAGTCAAATACGATTTCGAATCACTGTCAAATATTTGAGTTACTTTCAATTAATGTCTCCTCAGTTTGCAGGCAAATTGTAACACGTTCTATCTCTTAGCAGAAAGAAAATGTACAGATGTTTTACGTCTTGAGGTTCAAGAGTTTCTTATTTCTTCCTTCTTGTAATGAATGAGGATTTGATGAAGTTACAACTCAATAAACTAGAGTGAGAGAAAGATAATTTCTCGAATAAGTTGGGTAGAACTTATCGTTTTTCTTAGCTTATTTTAGCATTTTCCCTTTCTTTTTTCGTATAAACAGTGCACCTTAAAATATCACCTAATCCTAAGCATAACCGAAATACATGTAGAAGTATCTTAAAATGCTCATGGCCGAAGCCACGAATTCTCATCCGGAAATGGAAAACAAACAGAAAATCTTGGACAATTCATTAAGAAAAACATTTTTAATATTTCCGCAAAATTATCAAACCAATACATAGAAGGTTTGAAATAAGTTTATGAAATGCACTATAATAAAGAACATAAAAATATATATTTCTCACAATTAGTTTATTCTTTATTGTATGACAGCTCCCAAAAGTACGTCACTCCTATTAATAGTACATCATTTACCATATTCAATAAGTAGATAATTTTACACAGAAATACAAAAAGAAAAAACAAACAAAAAAGAATCAAAAATAACTATACACAAAACTTTTCTTCAGGTGTTTACGAAGAGACATATCTGCATTAATATTAGCTAAAAAGAACTTTAACGGAAAAAAATTATTTTAAGAGAGAGTAATTACGCCAGTAAAATTATTCATGAGGTTAAGTCCTAGATATTACAACACCACAGTATTACATATTGTAGACGAAAGAACAACCTTCCTCAAACCACATGTTATCACAGAATTATTTTAAGAAACATCAAGGGTGCTCAAGACTTTAATGACAATATCCTAAAGAGAGGAATATTTTAAAGACGAAATGCGATGTCTCGCTAGCTTTGTGTTCCATACGTTGATCACCAAATGGGTCACCAAATAGACGCCGCCGCTGCAGGGTGATATCACCGAGGAGCTGGCTGGCAGCGCAGGCGGTGGACGCTCCCGTCCACGATAAGGCAGCAATGATTAATACGCGCTAGCACTCTGGCTCGCGGAGACACTAATTGGTGACTGGCTATCTCCTGTGTCGCTCCGGCGCCGCGCCGCGCCACGCCGGCAGGGCTAATTGCAGCGTGACGGTAGCTATTTATGACGCGGCGAGGAAAGAAACCATTCTCTCCAATTCAAGATTGTCTTCGTGCAGATGGATGACATTTAAAATAATCTTCACCATTTCTTGACATTACACGATAAAAATAATCCAGAACTTTTTAATGAAATACTACTCAAATTAACGTTCGTAATGTAATGAAATTAAATAAATAATGCAAGACTTGCTACCTATTCTGGACGAATACTCAACATTTTGTGATAAAAATCTCATGTTTCGACTTCCGCTTGAAGTCGTCGTCAGGTGGTCAAACGAAAGGCGAAACGTTGTAAGCTTTTTCTCAAAAAATGTATACTGTTCGTCCAGAATAGGTCGCAAGTCTTGTATTATTTATTTAACTTTTTCATGACGTTTTCTTTTCTTATCCCTCACTATTAAGGGAGCAATAATTGTACGTGTATTTTTGGATGTTTTATCTCGAGTAAAGTTCCGTCAATTATGATAAAATCCACAGAATATAGTTATTTTGGGATGAAATAGCGGCATGATCTCACTTCCGGGTATGATAGTTTATGTAGACTTTTTAATATTAGAAACTAAGTACTCTGGATTCCAACGAATTGATAACTTGGTAGTTACTTTGACAATGATGGAGTCCTTGACATTTTCAGTGCAAGTGAAACAGAAGATAAATGTTTTTGTCTTCCGCATAGTGACTTTGTTTACTGCTGGCTAAATACGAAACAAGTCAATAAATACTGGAATTGTATCGTCACATTTGGTAATGGGAAAATAGCCAGTCAATGGTGTGGACGGGAGTGTCACAATATTACTGGAGGATGTAATTATGCACCAATACCAACATTTTGTTCTTTCTAATTTTCGCACCACAAAGTACATTAATTATCTATGAACAACATCCTAACTTCATCTTTCCTTGGGGTACTTTGACCAAAGTGGTAGGCGGTTCGCTTGTTTCCGGAGAGTCAAGTGCCCGATTTGTACCTCTGCTAATTAACTTTCCTTATCTCCTTTTCTCGGAAGTAGACTTTTAATCATCATAAATGTCTTAGGTGTCATTCTTTTTTAAGAATGGTAGTTTTAAACGACCTTGTAAGTAGATTACGTTAAAATGTATTGTAACATTGCAATCTAGGTATATTTGAGCATCGATTTTTGGTTTAATAACTTAAATCAATAACACATTTTAACTATATAAAAATGAGTTACTTCCTTTAACGACTCACAAAATTGTTTCCAAATATTTTTTTTTTCAAAAGATTGGGGGAGGTATTTTGAGGGGCTTAAGACTCTTTCACTAAATTTTATTTCTCACGTATTTTAGCAAACATAAAATGTAATCAGTCAATTGGTATATCGAGTAAAGCAGCGTGTCGAAGTATTGCTGATTGTCCTGGACGAGAATCCACAGTTCGTGGAAAACGCAATGAGAGAAAGGATATCCAGAGCAATGACAAAGATTGGGTGTTGCACATGTAGTTCACATACAATCGCCAGAGCGTGTGTGCGCGAACAAAAAGCGGGAGTGGGAGAGAGATACCGTTTCCGATGGGGATGTGTCGGCTCACGTTGGTCACAGAGCGCGGCCGGGATAAAGCTGATTGCTGCGTCACAGATAGCAGACGACAGCTAGAGTCCTTGATCAAGAGAGAAACGTGAACCAAGTCCGCAATTTAATTTCTCATATTTACAACGTACACATCCTTGGACGCCAGCTGTCACTCGGTACTTGTCACCGATTGGTGGAGTACGGGGAATGGGAGGGAGACACATCACCCACCAACTAGTAAAGCTGATTCAAAGCACTACGAGAAACTGCACGTAGTATTTTCCGGAAATATGAAATAAATATTAATTAATTAAATAAATTTGAGTTTAATAAAGCAGTTACATACTGCGTATGACAATAAACTAATATACTCTCCGGAATATATTATGAGAACTAATTTACTACGAGAAATTACTTTACTATGAGATAAACTAATTTACTATGAGAACCATCCCTGATGGTTCTCTCTTTATTAAGGACTCTACCCACAGTGAGTTGAAAGGGAGTTGCGATGTCTTTTACGTTGTTCACTGTTCTGCTTTACTTTATGCGGCGGATGTGATGGGATTGTGACAAAGCCAGGTCTGGGTCGGATTTTTAAAAAACGAAATCTAGAGATTATACTTAAAAGATGTTGCACACAAAAGTATTTCCACTTTTTTTTCACTTCCTCAAAGGAAAAAAAATGGTCTGGAACTCACTACAATTTAAATATTTAGGACGACCTTGTAAGTACAATGGTTTGTTTTTGCCTTATTTATTTTTCTTTAGAATTATTTTTGTTAATTGTTATCTTGTCTTTACTTTGTTAACAGGAGAAAATTAATTTATTTGTTGATGTACCACATTCACCTGATGATGACAGAAAGCAGCTGTCGATTGTCGTGAACGTTAATAAAAATTAAGTTTTATTAATTGTTTACGTGGTTGTTCTAAATATTTAAATTGGAATACGACAGAAGACGAGAATAATGTCAACACTGAAACTCCTGTCACTAAAAATTTGTAGTTAAAATAACGTTAATTATTTATTTACCACTATTCAAAATTGTTGATCCCGAAAATTTCAGGAAAATAGCACTACTAAAATTCTTCAATTTTAAAGCATAATTTGTTGAAAGAAAATAGGTATTTCTTGCCATAGTGGTGGCAGAAATAGTGTGGAATTTGTTTATTATAGTGTTGTTAAATAAAATAAAATTTCAACAGAGAAAACCAGTGGTTGACGACACAGTGAATATCAAACCACTGGTCGACCAGCGATCAAACGAATGGTTAATGATGCAGTGAATTATGAAAAAACTTTTTTGTGTAAATTTAATTATTTCTAACAACAATGCGATAAACAATGAGTATATGTTATTGTATATAGGTGAAGCAGTAGGCCCTTCCTGAAAATAATTGACGGATATTATATCTTAAAATATTTCATATGATTTTTTAAAGTATCTATTCTGTAAAATGCGTTAATTTTGAGTGTGTTAATTAATTAATTCTATTATTAAAGAGCAATCGAATGTTTTGATAAATGACTTAGAGCGACAGAAATTAGAACACCTCTCCAAGTACATAGATATCATCTTACCATAACTGTTTTCCAATGGCAAGTTAATAGCCACCTCCATGTTTAAGATCATTTGAAAACCTTAAAATCTATTTAATAACCTTAAGATTTATTTGATAATTCTAACAAATTTTATGAAAATGTATGAGATAACAGAGCATCATCAAATATTTTAAATTTTACATGCTTTTTTTATTTTAGTTTCAAGAGTTAACATATTTTCTTTTCTATAACAATATCCTAAATACCAATATCCCGAAATATTTGTTATCAAATTTAGTATCTTTATCGAAGAGAAACAAAAAAATTGAAAATTTAAAAATAACATTTCTTAAGTAAGTATGATTATTGAATAAAGCGAACCTTCTATTCTTCACATAATGTAATATTTTTCTTGATTAATTACAAGTTGAAATAATGAAAAATTGCGTTCCGTATGGTTAGTTGTTTCACAACAGAAAAATCAGAGTAATACAATTTCAAAATTTCAGTTCACATCAGGCCCATAAACACACCTATTTTGGAAAAAATTTATATTTGAAATTTTTTCAATTGTTTATTTCACATTGTTAGTAATTGTAACGTATCATAAGAAAGTTAAATTCTAATAACCCTCTGCATATTAAAAAGAAACAATATTGTTTACAGTTCTGAGTTCATCAGGTCAGTAACTTGATACACTCCTGAATGTTATCGACATAAACTACTACTTCAGAAGTTGCGACTGTTCACATCACTCAACAAAATCGATTCTCGTCAAAACAACAACCTTTCACCTTAGCTACTCGCAGCATAGCAACCAAATATTTTGCCGCGATTCACATCTATCGCCTATGTCACGTCACTAGTTACACAAAATAATGGTCTAGATCTCCTGATACGAGAGAAATATTGTAAAAGTGACCCAAAGAAAAAATATTTGCAATTTAAAATTTGACAAATATGTGACAAAAAACCGTCGGACCTCTCCTTAAATCATATTCATCGATTCTGATACATCTAGATTGTTAGTGAAACGTTTGGGGAAATACTGTACGTCCAAGTACAAAGAAAGGGAAAAATAGTTTGTGCCCCACTAAACTTTGCAAGTATAATTTACTACAAGAGGGCAATTGAACTAGAAACACCATATTGCAAGAACTATAAGTAAACAGTAAAACGCTTCCAGAAAAGAACTGATAATATAAAATAATTATCAAACTCCTCTCATATATAAACGATCAATCGCTTTAAACATATAAAACCTGAAATAATAAACGTTTGAACAAGAAACCTTCAAATTCAAGTATAGAAACACATCTTCCACCTAAGCGCTTTGCAATTGCTTAAAAAAAAAGATATTTCAAATTTACGTAAAATATTTTCGCTGTAACTCCAAAACGGTTCGACGTACAGAAACCCGGTTTAGCAATCTGTACGCAAAATTAACTGAACAATCAAAATTCTTCTATAAATTTTTCAAATTTTGGAATTTTTTGTGAAACAGGAAGTGGAGCGTGGTGTGCAAATGAAGTCGGTATGAGCTGTCCAGAAATAGACTTCTATTCCCAACGCATTCAAAGTCAAATCTCAAATTTCGTTTGAATGTATTTAGTTTTTCGTGTGTTAACGGGGAAACAAAATTCTTAATTTTTATACACATAAATAAATAGTTAAAAACTTACGACCTTATTTTGAAGGAATAATATTTCGACTTTTCACAACGTTTTGACGTGGACTAACGCCGTCGTCAGGTGATCAAGTCGAAAAGTTGCGAGTTCTGAACAAAAAATAAAATATTAAAATCGTCCAAAATATGGTCGTAAGGTTTTAACTATTTATTAAATAAGATTACAAAAGGGACGTTAATACTAATAGAATACATACAGATATGCAACATTGGACATCGCCAAAATTTGAAAATATGCTCTTCTGGAGTCAGTTCGTAAAGATCCGAATAGATTTAAAGAAAGGTTTTTCTTCAGCCATTTCTATACTTTTCTTATACGTACTGTATAATTAAAAAGTAAAATTAACCCATTAAACAGAACAATATGTATACAAATATTGATCCTCTCACCAGAAAAAATTTTCTGCCTAATTTCATATCAGTTCATTTAACTACAATAGCAGGAATTAGCTTCCTCCCTGAACTGTTTGCATTTGCCTCATAGGCTGATGTAAATTTGGCGCCTGCAAGATAATTTGCGAAATAACTTTTCGTCGTGTGTAAAGAACGATGTGACTTACGGAAATGGTGTTGAGCAATCTCTATGCATAATTTAATGAACAAATAAAATTTTCAAAATTTTGAATTTTAAGAGATCGGAAGTGGTGCGCGGTTTGTAAATGACGTCAGAATGAGTTGTCCAGAAATAGGCTTCTATTCCCAACGCATTCAAAGTCAAATCTCAAGTTCGGTTTCGATACACGAATTTGTTCGTGAGGTATCGGATAAAAAAAANNGGACGTCGTCGCAAAATTTTGAAAATAGGCTCTTTTGGAGCCAATTCGTAAAGATCTGAAGAGATCTCAAAAATACTTTTCGGACGATTACTAAACTTCCTTTATATATTCTGTAAGTAAATAGATGAAAGTGTGGAAGGGAGTTGATAAACATGGTGATGTAGATTTGATGAGAGAGTGGATGGGAGGCAAGAGCCGCAGAAGGGTGAAGACATCGATGTTGGAGAAGTTGGAAGCAAAAGCGACGCGACGCTCCATTTACCTTGTGAGAACTTGGTGGGGGGGGGGAGGGGGGCAGAGGCAAGTTTCCCTCCGGCGGCTGCGGCGGCGCCTATCCCACCGAAGGGCGCACTCTCAACCCTCAGGAGGTGGTGAAGCGACGGCAAGTGACTCCAGGGTTTGGGTTTGAGGGGGGGGGGGGGGGGAGGAAGCACCCGTGTCACGTCTGCCAATCACTCGCCGCGATCGGCTTCAAGGAGACGTTCATTCGACAGGGTAGGTTCCGCTAGGATAGACATTTCATACGTATTTTAGTCATTGGATGACAAATTTCAGTATTTATTTCAGAATCTTTCGTCAGCAATGAAAGTAGAATAAAGAAATAAATTGATCATTCATCATTTTTTTGGGGAAGGGGGGTTACACAGTTTTAAACACAGTATAGTAACTAATAATTGTTTCGATAAGCGAAATATTTGTTTTTGTTGCAATGTTAAACTTGTTATTCACTTTATACGTACTGTGTCCAGAATCGAAACGTTGTGTTTAAAACTATTTTTTATTTGTGTTTTTTAATGACCTTCTCTTCAAGCGGACAATTTAAAAAAAAATGTTTTAATAAACTTTTCAGTCATGTTAATAAAGTTATAACAAGTTTTTACTAAATTTTAACAATTTTTGAATCTAATGGGTCAGATTTTCAAACTTCCAGTAAAATTTTATTTATGGACGTATAGAGAATGGTTTACATACTGATGTGTTTTTAATTTTTATTTTTAAAAAACTTTTCTGCTATAAAATAAGGTCATTTTATTTCTTCATTGGATGACTAAGCTGTCAACATCGTCCATACCATACTCTGGTATTTTTTCCATTACCGAGCTCAAATAGATAATTTCACGTCTCATCGGATTTTCTCCTCCTAGTTTCGAATTAAAGAGGGGAAATCGTGGATTTTCCGCCTTCTCATTTCCCCCTCCACAACTGCTTAATCGTATGTTTATTCCCAATCAGGGAACATAAGTCCTCCTCTCGTCAAAAGTCAATTTAAAAAAAGATGAAAACGTTATCCATTTTGTGATCTGCTATGTCACACAGATTTTCATGCTAATAATTAAAAACCAGATTGAAAAATACACTTGTTAGTTTTAGAAAGATTTCGTTTTAACTGAAGTACAACATGGGAGAGAATTTTGTGAGATGTTATGATACAAAACTTTACTCTAATTCTTAAACGTACGACGTCCAATAAATAGTACTTATCTCATAACGAAGAAATTAAACAATTATTTTACAAAAAAATAATACAATAAATAATTGATATTGCATTATTTTCTCATTAAGTAGTTGTTTAATTTATTGTTTGTGATATAGGTACTATCTATTTCGTATTTATTGGAGATAGCTCTGTATTGTAAAATTTGTAATGTGCGAAAAATTCTTCGTATAAAACAGTTCGATCCTGCGTGGTTGACTCTCTCCAAAATGTTGTCAAATCTCAAAAGCACACACTTTACCCTTTCAACAGTATCAGATGCTGTGTCCTTATGCAGAAATAGATTTTAAATTTGTAACAAAATAACTGTATCTCCAATCATGAGAAATAATGAGTAGAAAAAGACTACTTGTTTTACATCTAAATATTTATCATGAAATAAATGCATTACTTTACAACTAGAAAACTAAATAAATACTCTATAAAAACTGAGACTAATTTACATCGTTTCGCGTGAAATAAATATTACAAGTTCTTAACGCGTAAAAGATAAAAATATTTACATTTCGACTTGAAGAATAAATCTAAAAGAATAAAATCTCAAGAGCAATAGCCTGAATTAAGGTATTCAAATACATAACTAGCACAAATACATGATAGCAGCTAAAACTTTAAGGGAGAAAAATTCTTTACCTGGTTGATGAAAAGGTGAACAAAAAATATGTTAATGTAGTTGATGTGTGTAGAGATGAGTAGGTTATTCCTTAACAGCTTGATTTAATTTCGTGTTTTTTTCCTGAAAATTAAGGGAAAAAATAAATTAAAATCGTATCACATGTTATTGGAGTTCATTAAAGGTAAATAACGAAAGAAGAGTAAATTATCAATAAAAACATTCACCACCATAGAATTACGTAACAATACTGAAAAACCATAAGACTCCAAACTTTGTAAATTAACTAGTTCAAAATGAATAAAATGTAGTAGCGAATTTATTTTTAGGAAATAATTTCAAAACTAATAATTTTATTTAAAAAGGCCAGCCTGAAATAAAAGGGAAATTATAAAGAAATTTCATTTAACTTTTGATTGTAAGGCAATCTTCAGTTGTTGTTTAGGATGTGAAAAGTAAACCCAGTTATAGAAATACTATAATTTAAAAATACATGTTTTTCTGAGCTACAGTCCTTAAAAAAATTGTAATCAAATTAAGGTTCCGGATTTTTAAAAAGGTGGACTTAGGATCAAAAGTGTGAACTTCGCTCAGGAAAAAATTGTTTTTGATAGAAAATTGGATGTTAATTAACATATGTCAAGTACAATCCTTCATACCTAAAATAATATTTAAGTTAAAAATGTATGGGAGAAAATCGATTATATTTTCTATCTCCACCCGGTATCAAAATGTCAAACTGTATAAACTGGCAATACACTTATCGTTCTTAACATGACTACATAAAAACTTTTTGTGTATTCCTGTTTACCAGTACATGTGAAGACGATAAATATCTCTTAAAACTCCTACATACTCTTCAAAGTAATTTTTGATGTAATCTCAATATTAGAGGAAAATCATGGGACAGCGTTTGATAGAAATAACAATCATAAATATCCGCGTTTAAAAAAAACGATTGATTTTGATATTATGTCACTAAACAGTACTGAAAATGTATTATTTGAAACAAAATAGAAATATACTTCATTAATAATTTAATATTTCTATTAATTTATTAAAGATTTAAAGAAGTTCTTGGTTCTTTAATCTCCTGGTTAAGACAAATTATTCTGGTGTTGTCCAATATTCGTACAATTTTGTGGTATTTAAAGTTTTTTCAATCATAATTCAATAAAACCCTGAAATAAATAAATAATCATTGTCATCGGTTTTACTCTAGTAAATTCTACAATTAACTCCTTCCACATATATTCCATGCTTTTATTTATTTATTAATTCCATTTTATTAATTATAGTTGCTACTCAGATGAAAAAACTTCAAAACTCACAAAATTGTGTGACAATCTGGCTACGAGATAAATTTATCGTATTTTGAGAAATTGGTCTATGCCTCCCCATTATCCGTTCCTCATAGATTTAAAACCTACGTCTCCAATTGTATGGAATATTCAATTTCGAAACGGAGAATGAAGAATTTCATTGCAACAAATAACCAGAACCAATTCAAAAGCACTTACTTCCCTTCGTCTTTTCCATTCACTATTCGCCAACGTAAATGCAATTTTGAAAACAGAATGATTTCGTAAATTAAGTTGTTTCTCTGGTTGAGAAGTCGGTCCATTCCGTCTCTCATACGTGAATAATAATTTACTTCGAATTAGTTGGCG
The DNA here is from genome assembly GCA_002313205.1 of Laupala kohalensis. Classification (NCBI taxonomy): domain Eukaryota; kingdom Metazoa; phylum Arthropoda; class Insecta; order Orthoptera; family Trigonidiidae; genus Laupala; species Laupala kohalensis. Next base: position 74,989 of record NNCF01128055.1, read on the forward strand.
AAGGCGGACGCACTTCCCACGAATTTTCCTCTTTCCCCCTCGCGTTCGCGAAATATACGTGCCACTACATTCTGCACGATTAATTACTTCGTTTTAGGCAAGGGACCGCTTCGCTAGAATTCTCTGCAGAATACTCCATTCAACTACATTTTCCATGATTAATTAAACTCAATTTATTCGCCGGGCGATGCACAGCACCCGAGCATGATTTGTATAACAATCACTCCAATCCAGCTTTCGTAATTTTACGCGCGGAGATCACATAAACCCAGAGATAACCTTGGTTTCTGAACTCATTTCTAGAATTAAATTTAACTTTCCATTTCGCTTCGTAGAGTAATTCATTATGGGTTTCACCTTGTCAAATCTTATTTGAATACATTTCTGATCCATTAAACGTATTTTTAGTATTTTTTCACTACATTATTTTCTTTATCAAGTGAAAATTGGTTTGGTCTACACAACATAAAAAAGAAAACGAATAAAAGAATCCATGATTAAGACCAATATTTCATTCATTTTATAATAAATTATACAACTACACTAGTTTTGTGTATTACTACTACTATTCGTATGAGCCACTATGAACTATGTTCACTTCAACTGGGTTTTCCTGTCTTCTTCTTCTTCTTCCCTTTCCACCACTCCTTCATTCTTTCTCTCGTTAGCATTTCTTTTCTCCGTCCATCTTGTACCCGTCTTAGAATTTTCCACGATATTCTTCACTATATCCTCTGTACTAATATGAAGTTCTTCCACGTCTTTCTCAGTCTCCTTAAGCAAGTTATTATCCATTCTCAACTTTCCAAAATAATTAAACAATTTTTTGTCCGTCTTCTGTCATACATTCTTTTGAGGTGTCTATAAAAGGCAATTCTCGTTTTCCAAATTGTGTCTGTATTTTTTTCAATGTGTGAATGAATTTCATTGTTCTGAAGTTTCCCGTACTCTTCTCTTCTCGTATATTCTTATTATTGTTATTTGGTACTTTTCTCTTTGATAATTATTCTTAATCACACCCTGGTGATGAAACTTCATTTACAATGAAAAATACTACATCAATGGAATGGCAAATGATGTTGATAAAAAACGCTGAGACAAACATGCAAAGAAATTCATAAAGGAAGCATTTTTGGAATTTTTTTACAATTGCATTTCATCACTACATTCAGTGGAGCTCTCCGCCAATGATGATATTCGTCTTCTTGTCTCCCGTGTTATTCATGTGAAATTTCTTCATGTCCTGTGATTGCTATGGTAAATAACATTGTGCTCTTGTATTGGAAAACGTTATCTCTGAAACGTCTTCTTGAAGCAGGATACACTTTACAAATGATGTTTGAAATTATCTTAATGTACAACACAAAGAGAAAATTGTTATAAATAAATAGAAATAGTCTTATCATTAACGAAACGATTTTACACTCGATAAGGAAACTTTTTAACACTTACGGATCATTCAATGGCAAAATAAATAAATAAATAACGTACAGGTTAATTCTAACCTCCTGTGGAACACCTAAAGAAAGCTAATTAGAATCTGAAGAGAAAGGTCCACGTTTCAGCTCTCTTATTAAAAAATGTTCAAAACGCGGAGCGCTAATATCCAAATTTTGAAGATTAATAACTAAAAACCGGATAGCCAGAAAAATCCAACTTTTTAAAATGATTTTTGAGATAAACCAATTGTACTGTCAATATATAAAAAAATCAAATTCTGAGGCATAAATGTCTCGGAAGATATCTTGATTGATTTCACATGGATTGGACCTAACTACGTACCAGTGTTTTAAGGCTTGCGTTTGTAGAATGTCTAGAAAGACTTTCTTATGTATTATAATGTAATATATTTATGAAATATATTATTTCTTCTTACAAAAAAGTAATGAGTTGATAACAAATAAACCACAAAACTTAAGTATTTGGTTACAAGCAACTAATGTATTCGGTGAAAGTGAATACATAGCTCACGACTCTCGCGCGCGTAAATATAAGTGCTGACTGGGCCCTCATACTTGCAAATACTCATAGCAAGAAAATATTTAAAAAATAAATTTATCGTCAGAAAAGCGGTCACACACTGCGTATGACCACGGGGAGCACAATAAACTAAATTGCTCACCAGAAGCGAGCTACGGACCATCCCATCAATTCCGATCAGGGGACCTAAGGCAGAGGATAATTTAACATTTCAGCACACTCCTTACATAAGAATAAAAATAATTCGGTACGTGTTACAATATTAAGAGAATACTAACAAATTTGTAATTAATATGACACAAAAACGTTTTTTCTCATGTAAGTATTATTATAAACTATGGATTACTCGGAATTTGTTGTTTATAAATCGTAACTATTAAAATAACTCTAAATTCTAGATTAATTATTGAAATAGACCGCTGTTCCTATGCAAGAGTATAGAGAGTCTGGAGATAAATCAGCCTCCACCCGAAGGAAAACCTGAGAAAAACCCGGGTCAAGATGTGACCACACAATTAATGTATACAACCATGTTGAGGTTGAGTACAGATAAACCTTCAAGAAACAATAATAGCAAACAAGAAAATAGTTTTGAAATTTAATCAAAGTACTGGAGCAAAGGCGTGGTAAAGTACAAGATCGATTGAAATATAAAATACTTAGAAGAATAGTTTGAAAAATAAATATTTGATGGGAAATAAAAATATATTTTACTTTGGTTCAAACAAACTAGTCTCTGCAAAAGAGGCATAATACATATGCACGGACATGAAACTATAACAAAACCGTGTATTCTGAAAGGCGAATAAGAAAGACGAAAAGCAAACTATGGCATATTATTTGCTCTCAAAAACACAGGAAACACTCGAGAGGATCATTTCTGCAACGTCAATAATTCGTTCAGAATAACACGAAGAATCAGATAGGCAATAAGAATTATCTATCCTCGTACATTCATATACTGTCAGTGATCACTTTCATTAATATGTTTGAGTTATCATTTCTCCGTATAAACAGTCTTTCCACCAAACTCATTCCCTAACTCTCGTTTCTTTTACCTTCTCATTCGGAGAGGGTTTCTGGATGCTCCACGGTAAGTTGCTGGCGGTCGCAAATAAAATGGGGGCCTATCGCGAGAGAAGATGACGAAGAAGAAGAAGACGACGGAGGGAAAGAAGAGAAAGAGAATAGGACGAGAAGGAAATACTTTGAATTATTACCTCGCACACGCGGCCAATTATCCAAACTTCTCTCACGGGCGCGCGTCGTCTTTTCTTCTTGCGAAAGCGGACGCGTAAGTGGAAAATAGTTTGCTCTCAAGCCGCCTCCCTCGAGCAGCGCTCGTGTCGTGACAATGGAGGACGTAGCACAGTAACTTCTTTGCGTCTGTGGCACGCGTGCAGTGTTGTAACGGAGAGGAAGGGGTTCAAAAGAAATATTCTGATCGTGGTTACGGGGTAGGGAGAAGGTCGTGTCCCGAAGAGAAAGTTTAGACGGTTCACGCGGGTTAAATTAGGTACAGGTTTCCCCGAGAAAGTATTTCAAGTTCGTAGACTTGATTCGGAATTTTAAAGAGCTTTCGGTTCATTATAAAGATGTACACGAAAAATTGACGTGGATGGGGACGATATGAGTTTAGATGAAGTTCAGCAATACCTCATTTTATGAATGCGTTAAAAAGAAATATGTTTTCTGTAAAAATAAAATTACGCTCAGGATTTATAAATTAACTAAATTCATGAGGTTCATTTTTAAATTTTAGTTTTTATTTATCTGAAAAAATTGATACAGCTCACGATATTTACAAAGATAATGAAAATTGCCATATTTTCTAACAAATTAAAAGAAGGAACTGATCTCTTTGTAAATCACGAAATAATTTTTAAATTTATTAAAAAGAATTTACCTTTGTCATGAATGAAACACGTTTTTTTCTAATTTCATTTCCCAATGACTCTATTAAATTCTAACNATTATTTATTAATCAATATTTATTGTGTAATTTGGCTATTATAGTAAGGATAATAATGATAAAGAAGGATAAGGTTAAAATTAACCTTCATATCTCTTCAACCATCCTTTCGTAAAAAGACCTATCGTGTTAGGTATACTCCCGTATTTCTTTTCCGAAAGATACAAAATAAAACAGTGAAAACACTTCTTCAAACCCACTAAACTGAGAGCTTGCTAAAACATCATTGTTTTATGATGTCAATAAATCTATTCAATTCATTATAGTATATTTATTTCACTTTACTATCCTAATAAAATATTTTATTTTCATACCAAGTATAGAAATGTGAATAACATGAATCACACGAAAGACACCGTAATTTCATGTCAGTTTGCTGTCCAAGGTATTAAACATTAAAAATATATTACTTTCGGACTAATTAGTGACGATGGAGATTCACATTCACACTACTGGTAACGATCCACACAATTTTCTATTGATTGGATAATAGTGCATAATCTATCTTTTCTTTTAAATATTTGTTATTTAAATATTCTTGGACATTTGCGAATGTCTGACATCACTTGGAACCTTACGAAGTGAATTTCTCAGCGTCTCTATCACTCCGTTTCGTCCTTGAAGAGGAAAGCAGCATTGGAAGTGGAGCGTAGAGAAGCTCAGGGTAATCCCCTGACGCAGGGCTGCCATCTCCTGAATAATTCCGGCTCACTGACGTAATTGGCCTCAGTATGACGAACCACGTCTGCAGATGGAAACCTGTCGGTTTGAGCAGTAGAGCAACTAGTCACTCTACGGAGAGCATTGGGAAATAAAGGATACAAAATAACTTCCAAGAGATGACATGCGACAACCACAGAGGTAAATTATGCTCTCATACTTTAACGCCACGACGCTTCTACAGACATAGTTTACAACGAATGTAGGTGATTTTGAGAGAAAAGAAAGCAACAAAATTAATTATTGAACATTTTACCATTGCTGAATCTAGTCATAAAATTCATTACAAACGAATCCCGATTATCAAATAAATAATGAATCTCTTTAAATCTAAAAAAAAGTGTAGAATACTGGACAAGCGTATCAGTGCAATACGTTAAATGACTCACGAAAGAAACTTGTGGATTTATTCTTAATATTTATTTTTCTTTCTGTGCTGTTTATAAGGGATATCTGGTAAGTGCCAATGAGCTGTCAAAATCTGTTTCTGTGACGTAAAGGATATAACCTCTCAAATTTGTACATAGAATTCAAATGCCAAATACGGGACTCATAATATCACTTCGTGTTATAAAGTAATAATTTCTAATTGAATAATTCGTTGGTTTTTATTCATAGAAAGGAATACGTATTCCATGTGTTATTTTAATACTTATGATACAATTTAGAGTTATTTCAATACTTATGATTTTTAAACACTATATTCAGAATAATCTATAGTTCGATAAAAGTTTGTACATGTAAATTTTTTGCGTTAATTTACAAACATATTGACATTCTATTAGAATTATAACTCGCAGCTAACTTTTTATCTTATCCAGGAACTTTTGCTGAAATTTTTGAATCCGCCTCTGCCTTATGGCCTTTGATCGGAATTGATGGGATGGTCCCTTGCTTGCTTCCGGAGAGTAAATTAGTTTATTGTCCTCCACGTGGTCATACGCAGTTTGTACTGTTTTTTGACAATAAATTTATTATTATT
>NNCF01128055.1:80788-91855 GCA_002313205.1 Laupala kohalensis
AGACAGGGATGGCGCAGTCGGTAAGCGCATGAGCGCGCTGAGATCACGGTCCTGGGTTCGAACCCCGGTTCCGTCTCCCATTTTCATTCAACGTAACATAATTAATCCACTTTTTTACTAAATTAAATCAATTTATTTCAAGATAAGAGGAAAGGGATTCAATATAGTAAGATAACTAGCCGTGATTTAGAATCCTTACAAATTCCGGAGTATTGTCAATGCACGAGCATCGTGAATCGATCCTCTCTCTTTCGTGAAAACGAACCGTAGCGTCAGTGCATTGGTCTTTCGCCCTCTTTTTTTAGCAGTCTCATTAACTGCGCGGCTCCGAATCGTGTCCGTTCTCTCTGTCCCATCAATCTCTCATTTACTGAGCAACTCTCTCCTCCCTCATCCTTCCCTCCATGTCAATGCTCATGCTATTGACATGACATCCATTACAATATCTCTCCGTCTTGTCTCCTTTGGATATTTACATTATGCCACTATATTTTCGTACAGGGTAAAAATGTTTATTACATAGTATGAGAAAAGATTGTGTCTGGGTAGACATGCTGTAAACAAGAAATATTGGCCAAACTTAAGAATATGGTCCCACAAGGGTTCGAAAAAATAATTTATGTCATAATACTACAAATATTATTGCGGTTCCGAAAATATAAGGCGTATTCTTCGCTTTTCATATTTACGATAGTTATAAAGAAATATTGTTCCGCACTATTTTCTTCTCTCCGCCACCGTGTATGTTAGTATGTTAGGGTATGATAATTATAATATAAACAATTGTTCGGTCACAGTCGGCGATGTTAGGTTTGGTAGACCCGGTGATTCCGTTTTAAGAAAATCTGTTGTAAGTGTGAAGGTGGAGGCGATGGTGGAGGTAGCAGCACTCGCGGAAGGATATACGAAGAATAAGGTTAGAATATGTTAAATTTGCCATCGAAAAAGGGATTTTTTTCACATAAAATGATTCAATTTTTATTTTCCGAGAATAAAGTCCCTTCCAGAATCAGGGCAAAAAAAGTTGTTTTTCGATATCTCATCTGGATATTTTTTACGGCGTTGGACCATATAGTTAAGTTGGTCCGAAATATTTTATAGCTTTCAAAACGTTTCTTCACGAAGTCAGTGAAATTATTAAGAAATCTCGTAGATACCCCATTAACGTGCGTTTACATGCAGTTATCATATGACTGGAGCTTTACGCTAATACAGTGGAGTGCCAAATTTCGCTCTGTGTTGGAGTAGTTAGTACAGAATAACCAAATCTCTCTAACAGTAACGGTAGTCCCGTAATTTTAAAACAAAATAGAGAATGTTGATACTGCATTCCATCTAATTTAAGTAGACCCTAGATTATATTTTTAGGATTGAACAAAAATATAAATTATTCATATCTATGTTTAAAAAAAAATATTTTCAAACTTGAAGAAAGAACAATCATGATGCGTCTCACGAATACGAAAGAAGCGCTGCTCCTATGAGCTTTCAATTCACTACATTCTTTGGAGGAGGTGTTTGATTTACTCAGACTTTATTAGCAGCTAAAGGTGATAGCAGTGTAACTTCTTCTTCTTCTTCTTCAGTTGGCTCTACAGTCCCAAATGGATCTTCGCCTCCTCGACAAGCCTCCTCCATTTTTCCCTGTCTTTTGACGCCAACTTCCAGTTCATAATCCTGGCTTTCTTCAAATCTTCCTCCACACAATCCCACCATCTACTTCTTGGTCTTCCTCTTGTCCTCACTCCATCCAGTTGGCCATTTACCACCTTCTTTACAGTTCTGCTCTCATCCATCCTATTAACATGACCCAGCCATTTCAATCTACTTACTCTTATGTACGTGACAACGTCAGTATCTTGGTACAACTGCGCTATTTCGTTATTATACCGTACTCTCCACTGACCATTCTCCTTAACCCCTCCATAGATTCTCCTGAGAATTTTCCTTTCAAAGATTTTCAATCTTTCACATACTCCTTTTGTTAATGTCCATGTCTCAGCACCGTACATAATCACCGGTCTTATTAGTGTTTTGTATATCCTAATTTTGGTTTGGCGTGGCACGATATGGTTTTTAATTAATGGAAGTAGAGCAAAATATGCTTTATTAGCATTTGTAATTCTTCTATCTATCTCCATATTTATTTCATTTCTAGCTGTAAGCAACGTTCCCAGATAAATAAATTCTTGTACTACATCAAATTTATGTTTACCAATGATAATTTTGGTATCTTTGATATTTTTCCTTCTGGAGACTGTCATAAATTTTGTTTTTGCTTCATTTACTTTCAGACCAAGCCTAGAGGTATATTCTTCCAACTGGATGAATTTCTCCTTCACATCCTCCACTCTCCTCCCTGATATCACTATATCATCCGCATACGCTAGTATTTGGTGTGTTCTATACAGAATGTTCCCACGGTAGTCTATTCCAGCCATCCGAAACGCTATTTCCAATGCTACGTTAAACAACATCGGGGCTACACTATCTCCTTGTCTAAATCCTGTTTCAAGGCTTATTTCTTCCGATATATTTACACCTGTTTTAACTTTGGCTTGGTTCTCTTCATTCATTAGCTTGCACATCCCTACCAACTTTTTAGGTATTCCCATCTCATGCATCTGATCCCACATTTCTTCTCTCCAAATACAGTCGTAGGCGGACGTAAAATCGAGAAATAGATGGTGTGTAGTAATATTTCTTTCCCAACATTTGTCCAATGTCTGTCTCATAATACATATCTGGTCTATTGTTGATCTATCCGACCNCATTGTTGATCTATGACCGAAATCAACACTGATACTCTCCAATCAACTCATCTACATATGGTTTGAGTCTATAACACACTATTTTAGACACCACTTTGTACCCTGTGCAGAGTAAGGTGATGGCTCTATAATTGTCACACAACGTTTCATCCCCTTTTTTGTGTATTGGATTAATAATTCCACATTTCCATTCCCTCGGTATTACTTCCATTTCCCAAACTTTCGTAATCAGTTGGTGCATAATTTTCATCATCGCATCCCCACCACATTTATATAATTCACTCTGAATTCCATCGCATCCTGGCGCTTTACCACTATTCAAGCTTGCTACAGCTTTTTTAATTTCTTGTACCGATGGTGGAGCTACGTCTGGTTCCGCTGTTTGGTATTCCCCATGTTTCTCATATCCCCTCATACTTCCATCCTCTTTGTACTGAAAATGATTCGCGTAGTACTCTGCCCATCTACTCGAAATTTTGTTTCCCTCCGTTAGAATTGTTCCATTATGCGCTCTAATGATTACTGCTCTAGGTTTGAATCCATTCTTGATGTATTTGACTTCCCTGTACCATTCTCTAGCTTCTCCGCAATTGTACTTTTCCTTAATATTTTCCATCTTACTATCCCACATTTGTCTCTTTTTCTTCCTATACAGCTTGTTACACTCCTTTCTTTTTCCTTTATATGTTTGTTCGTTTTGTCTTGTCGGTCTTCTCCTGTACTTTTCACACGCCATATTCCTTTCATGGAGAGCCTTTCCACATTCTTCATCAAACCACTCATTTCTTTTTGGTCTTCCCTCCTTCCCTAGCACCATCCCCGGTATCTCTACTATGCTTCCTCTTACATGTTTCCACATCCTTTCTACATTTGAATCCTTCTCATTGATTTTCAGGAGTGCATTTTCTAGCTCTTTACAATATTTCTCCTTGTATTCCTTATTTTCTAATTTTTTAACATCCCATTTCCCCATTTCACTTTTATTTTTGGTGTCTTACTAGGCAATTGAATAAGCAGTGTAACTTACCTTAGACCAACGTGGCCGGGTTTTTCTCAGGTTTTCCTTCGGGTAGAACCGAATTTTACACACAGACTCTGTAGGCTCTTGCTCAGGGGTGACAGTTAAGTGATAATCTTTCGTTTCAATGTCTCCGCGCAGGGAGGGTATATATGGGTACCGGACTGGAGGGTTTCGGGTCATATTTCGGGTCACAGATCCAGTCGGAGGGTACTCACATGAAGTGAGGCGGGAAATCCCGAAGGCAAACCAAACTAGAATTTTGACTTAATTTAACACGATTTATTAACAATATTTTCCCATAAATCTGTTCTTTCAAAATACGTACTTGTGAACTGACTTTTTTATTTTATTAAAACAAATTTGTTATTCGTTTGATATTATAACAGGTAACTAACTTTTTTATTCTTAACTTAGGAATGTGCAGAAATTTTCAATTCCTTTTTGTCTTAGGGCCCTCGATTGGAATTGATGGGATGCTCCCTTGCAAACTTTCGGAGAGTAAATTAGTTTGTCCTGTACGTGATCATACGCAGTTTGTAAATGCTTTTTTGACAATAGATAAATAAAAATAGTTCGAGAATTAATTCAGAAATTCGTTTTTTTTGCTATGACGGAAGGCATGTATTAATACTCGTTAAAAGGTGATTTAAGCTTTGTTTACACAACATTCTAAAACCATGACCCTCTCCTGACCCCGATTCTAGGAAAAGTGTGACCAGAAGCATACTTCTGCTGATTACGTGGTGTCCATTGAAACGAAGTATAAATGAACGTAGGTATGTACGTTAAATTATTGTTAAAGTTCTGAGCAGAGTATTGATTCGGGCATTCCACAAGCATGCACTCTATGTACTGGGTAATATCCAATACATACGCTTTTATGTTTCATTAATTATCACGAAAAGCACTATACCTACTTTAATGTTGCTCTATAGTTTTAAATTGTATCCTTTTCTTCAACGGTGTTCTAAAAGCTTTAATATGTACTTTCAACACATACATTGTAAGTATAATATTTTTATTTCTCACCAAAGAGGTTGTAGTATTTTTCATTTACGTTTTACATGTTGAGTAGTAAAGTACTGATGTTGAACAAAGTAACTCATCGAGAATAATTAAGGTGAAATGGATGAGGAAAAGTAAACAATGCATGTCTCATTCAAATCTTCAAGTGAAAGATCTGTGTCACCGTACTCATACGAAGATGATAGTTAAAACGTTCTCCTTCACCTTTCCCCCCATCACCGCGTTTACCCTTTCACTCTCATGCACTCACTGTCTCTACTCTCCACCTCCATCCACAGCTTTCATCCACTATCAATCTCCATCTCATCCTCTCCCATACCGTTTCTTTTCCTCTCAGAAATCCTGATGAAAATGCACAGTGCTTTCTGAATGCGCCGCCTTTGTACTGTACGTCGCGACTCGCAACTTTTCCATTAGCTGCGTGCCGCCGACATTGCTCACCAAACAGTGAGGGGGGGGGGGAGAGAGATGATGGAGGTGGAAGACTGCAACGGACAGCGCGGTCCTGCCTTTTGACCGAATGCGATTGACTCGTTCTTAGAAAAGCCATGGTACGCAAATTTTTGCTCAAGGGGAGATGAAGTGCAAGATAACTCCCCAAATTTTTTTTTCTATTTCAATATTTCAGTAGCAATCTCTTCGTTATTTCTGAATTTTATTCCTTCCAATATTATTGATATCTCTCTCCTAAGTCTGGGTGTGATGAATATTCACCACATCAACTATACTAAATTCTGTGGCTGAGATAATATTCTATGTATTATGATGAGATTAATTTTTCTTCGAGTCATTGAACTATAATAAAATACAATTAAAGCTGTTTTTGAAAAAAATATAATGAGTTGCTAATACACATCCCTGGGGCGAGAACTCACCCCACATGAGTCTAGGAGCTTTCTTATATATAATGAATCATTAATTATATCCAGGGAAAATTAAACACATTCTCATTTATCTTAATTTATTATTTTTATTCAATGTATATTTGAAACTTGCGAGTTTCAAAAATTTTACAGTACTTTAAACTTTTCATGTGTAACCTAGTAATACTTGTATTTCGAAACAATATTAATAAACTCGTTATTTTTCATTTCTTTTATTATGATTTTCAATAAATCTTTTGTGAACCTTTGTGTTAGTTTTGATTTTTTTATGTCAAATGAAATTCCGGAGCGAACACACAGAATCGTCACACAGAACCTATACAAGTGAATCCGGTGAGGAAGATGGGAATGTGATAAGTGATAACGATTCAGGTGTACAGAGAGAGGTCAATGTGGGGAACAACAAAAAATGACGAATTGGAGCTTTGGCGGTTATAAGAACGTCTGAAAATATGATAATTAAAACTTTTAGATTTTTATTTTGACGATGATTTGGATGACCCATTCTATCATTGGGAAAAGAAGGTTGTCCAACATAATATGAATCTCAGTTGGTGTTTTGGTACAGATCACTTTTTCTGATGACATTGAATTTTTTTAAAATTCTTTATTTCACTGCAATGGTTAATGTAGCAAACTACTTATGAAAGGTTCTTAAAACCTGAGCGTACGATGGTGTAAGTCCACAAAGTAAATATACGAAGTTACTACGAAAATGAAACAAATATAAACAATTAGTTTTTCATATTCATTAATAAAATAAATTTTATGCAAGTGAACTGCTTCAGTTTTATAATTATTGCTCGAAAATGCAAAATTGTACAAAATTCAAAATGAAAATTTTGAAATATTTTTTTTCTTTTCAAATGATCTCACGTCAATTTAACTTAAATATAATTATTTTTACTTATTTTCGAAAATATTCAAATTACAAAATCATGAATAAGGCTAAACTTATTTACTGTGTAGAATGACAAGAAATGGGTAAACCGGGGTAGTGACGTAAGATGGAAACCCAAGCAAAATCAACGTTCTGAAGTCGTTATTGACAAGCTGCTAACGCCATAGAACGCCCGTTTTGGGAAGTTCTTCAGTGTCACATGAATCATGGTGGATTATGTGCGCTTCGTGGTTTTATAAGAAAATTTTCGTATTTTTTTTAATGTTTGATCTAATTTTTGGGGTATGTAACACGCGTGACTGTATTAAATGTACTCTATTTAGGATCTATAGTTATTGCTTTTCTTGAAACACGTTTATATTCATCAATTAATCATCATCAAATTCAATTAATCATTCTGGTAACAACCGTGTTATAACCCCCAAAAAATTCATTTTTGTTAAAAGGTTGTTTGGGGAATGATGGGGTACTGAAAAATCTTATCTCTCCCGCTCATTAAATTTCCTAAACGTTTCTTCCTAATTTCACCATAATCTTAATATTTGTTGTAAACAGAAGAAAAGAATGAAAATAACCAAAAAGTAAAGCCAAGCAAGTAGTTAAAGAATCACAGAGGAGGATACAGATTGTTTGTACTGTCGGGGTTTGTATTCGGAGTCTTATGAAGGATGAATCACATGTCACATGCGTACTAAGTGGGCATATTCTGTCTGTGGCGGAGTAGAAGACAATGAGGACGAAGTTATCCACATCCGTCCAGTTTGTGCAGATAGAGACAACTAAACGTATCAAACCCCATCTCACCCCAGGGACATACCCCCACGGGTGGGGCAAGTTGGGACTTTCGTCCTTTCTATTGTTTAGTTATTATTATGAGAAGAATTCTATTTCTGTGTTTTCTTTGATTAGAATTAAGGTGAAGAAAGTCCAATTGTTTTCTTATAAAAGTTTGTAATATGTGCAATTAAGATCAATCCTCATGAAATAGCTTAACGGAACACTGTGTCAATAATGATTTAAAATTAAAAAAATCAACCTAACCTGACCTAACCTTTCAGGCCATCATCAGGGTAATGACGATCCCCTGTTCAAACAGTTCCCCCTCATGGTCCCCTCCAACTTTTGTTTGTGTAATTCCTTAATTTCCTCGTCTTCTCCCTCCTACCCCTACACCAGGGGTGAGAACTCACCTCGGAAATGTTCCAAAAAATAATCTGATCTTGGAGGGATATAATATTCTGTGTTCAAAAGATGTGAAAAGGTACTTATGTAAAATGCTGTTATTTACGTCTACCATTATTATTAAATTATAATACTTTGCGACTTTTATGGAAAAAATACTGTATTTCACCTTACAAGGTTTCTTTGTATATGGAATGTCATTTTGTTTTATTTTTTATGTTGTTTCATTTTTTTGTGGGGCTTTACGGCTCGCCGACATCGAGGTCATTGGAGCCCTAAAATATTGTACAGGTAGGGAAAATGCAGTTACGCACTAGGGAGAGCCAACATGACCCTCCCCGCGTGTGGGACTCGCCGAATGACTCAACCATATCCACTAAAAACCCTCCTGAATTACAATATATCAAAACATTAAAAAAGAGAGAGAGAGACAAAGATTGCGAAAACATTATAAAAACCGAAAACAAAGAAAAAAGTAAATTTAGAGAGAGAAGGAAAAACATGTAAAATCAAAGGAAAGGGGAAAAAAGAGATTTAAATCCAAACCCTCCCGAGAACTTGTGGGAGGATACATAATTTCGTTCGTGGCAAGTTACTAGGATATTGCATTATTTACGTACCACCTGATGAAGGCCTTGCTGAAACTTTGTGAAGTTACACGTAATCACGTTATGTATTTAAAAATGAACCTTCGTTAATGAACCTTTTGCGTTGTGAATGATTGAATTTTTTGAAGATTGAGCATTGAAAATATGGGAAAGGTACAAAATAATTGGGAAAAAATTCTTTAATGAAAAATGGATTTGTCTGAATGTCGAATTGGTCAATATATCTGCGTCATTTATAATTCAACAGCTCAAAGATAAAAAAGGGAATCTGAATGAAAACAGATGTAATGGATTGGAAACTGAACAAATCACCGGATTGTGTTCGATGAAAGATATAATGCATTTAACTGGAAATGTCTCATCAAGCTTTTTCTACGTTCAGCTGAATCAGAGGCTTCTTTGTGATAAATGGCTTTCAATCGCCGCATATGGAACCTTCGAAATCTTGCTTTCTGCATCTCGCGCGAGGAGTGACACGATTTACATTTCACTCTCCTCTCAGACACTTTGCACGTCCCTCCATTTGTCTCATTACAAGAGGATGAAGGGACCGTGATTTACATCTGCAAAATCAGAGGCCAAAACGTACTAGAGCTGAGCATTTTGTTACTCTAACAGCACACATCCTTCATTTAAAAATAGTGGTATATTATTCCTTTTCATGACAGCTGATAGATTTGTACTAATGGTGGATATAGTCACGCTTTGAGTATAAAATCTACCAAAAATTAAATATTTTTTACCTTTTTATCTCTGACTTTTATAGTTTTTGGTCACTTGTATCACTTCTCAAAGGGCAAAACAAAAAAAGTTTATTTTTTTACTTTAGGTTTGTAAGTCATACACATCCAAAGATTAAAAAAAACGACTTTTAAAAGAACTTATTCCCATTATAAGTAACATTGAAATTTTCGTGAGTTTTGAAAATTAAAAAAAAAACTATTTTCAAAAACCCAAAATGATCTTTTGTCTTTTGGGAAATAAAATTTTTTTTTTGTTTATTCACTTTGTATCTATCCGCATGTAATTTTTTTGTTGATAGAATCACAATGGGTTCGTCTCAAAAAAATAACAAATGTCATTGCGCAAAAGAATCGAGGAATAATATTCTTATGATATGTAACTACATTGATAATGTTGGGCATGATTTTAAATATAAATGTCATAATAAATATTAAATAAATAAGCGAAATATTTTGGTTCGTTCTATTTACTTCAATATCTGCGTATCTGCGGAGTCAAGTTGGTACATTATAATTTTTATTCCTTACCTAAAAAGTAAAGTGGGAAAATATTCCAAGAGCTACATACAAAATGTTGTTTTCCAAATCTTTGAATCGGACTTTAAGTAACTCGATTGGTTGCGGTATTCTTTGCTTCCAGAGAAATACGCATTTAAACTGTCAAGAAACTGAACTTGTCATAATTGTCCCAACTTGATTTAAATTTTTGACCTAATGGATATTAGCAATTCGAAAATTAGATATTGCGTTTTTTATAATAAACAATAACTTTTATTTTTATACACGAAGAGAGCCGAAACGTTGACAAAACATGAAGAGAGCCGAAACGAAAGCGTGCTGAAAAAGCAGGAGATATTATTTATGAAATAAACGCAATATCCAATCTTAATACTGCTAATTATTACAATTGCTTACGGGAGACACAAGGAAAATTTGTATACTCATTACAACTTTTGTATGAATATTAGAAATTTGTATGAGCATAACATTTGTATGTTCATCGATATCATATTTTGCTATACCTCATGGATTTATTGAGATATTTCAATTTTATATCTATATAATGATACATCTGATAAAAAAATAGTTTCTAGAACTTTCTGTAATTCAATTGGTAAAGGGTGAAAGAAGGTGTAAATATTTGGTTTGTTTTCCGTATTAATTGACACTTAAATCCACGCGCACAGAAAATGGTTAAAGAGAGGAACTGAACATTTTTACAGTATGAATCATTTGTATTAAAGAGGCTCTCTTACGTAAGACTTTTTGAAGAGGAAAAATGAACTTGTTCGTTTAGGGGACAAATGAGGTCCAGTGAGTTCATTAATCACCCACGACATTTCATGTCTTTTTGCAGTGTGTTGAGATTAAGTTTTGGGAATACAATTTGCGACAATTTTAAGTGAATTCGACATTTATTTGATAATATTTCTTGTAAGTGTACTATAACACAAGGATAAATTCTTCATATGAATTGTCAATTGATATTATTTCTGTATTGTAGTTCTCACATAAGAAATTCTTCTTTCTAGAAATATTTGTGATATGTTTAATTTCAATATTTTTATGCTGGGCTAGATGAATGACATTAAGGTCACATTTTTAAAACCACTTCACATTCAGATAAATTTATATCTTCCCCCACTGACTGAACATAAAATGCCAGCAACGAATGTATTCATCTGAAGATATTCTAGTTTATGACGCAAGATAGCAAGGTGGATAATAACTCACATTCATACATGATAACGCGTAAATAACTGGTAATAAGAATTCTTTTTTATTGCATGATAAATTAAAGGTCGTTTTCATGTTGCTCATTTCTTTATTGGTATTAGAAAGCTTTTTCGGCTGCATAGCAACCATCATCAGTAACATACACTGAAAAATATAAATGTTCATAAAATGACAATAATAAAAATAAAAATAAA
>NNCF01128055.1:99996-120756 GCA_002313205.1 Laupala kohalensis
GCCTTAGGGCCCTTGATCGGAATTGATGGGATGGTCCCTTGCTTGCTTCCGGAGAGTAAATTAGTTTATTGTCCTCCACGTGGTCATACGCAGTTTGTACTGTTTTTTGACAATAAATTTATTATTATTATTATTAAACAGACATATATTTTACCAATTAATTATGGCATTACAACGTTTCTTTTGATTTTTGACTTAGGAGGCAATGTGACTTGCTCACGTGTTATTATTTTAATATTTTAATGTAAATATTACCTGATGAATATTCATATCAGGGTCGAAACGTTGTAATGTTATAATTAATAGATGAAATATGTGGTGTGTCTGTTTAATAGCGTCGTGTATTTTAGTATTGTCATCACTTTGCTTACGTTATCATGATGCATGGTAATAATAGTTAAGTGCATTTTTGAAGAAAATACAAATATATCATCAAAATACGAATAGTGCATGAAAATAAAGCAAATTGCCCCATGCAAGTTTTAAGATTTTATATTGATTACGTCGTTACGCTGAATAAAAGAACAGTAAATAACATCGACAACACTTTATTTATTGGTTCAGTATTCATTCTTTTTAAAATTATATATCATGATGTATAATCATAAAATAACAAAATGTCACGTTTGGTACTGAGAACTAGATGATAACTGAAGGAGATTAAACCTCTGCAGCAATAATTTTGCTTCAACATAATTTTCGTCTCTACTTTTCAAATTTAACCTCGCTTAAACCTCAAATAGTCCTAAACAGCGTTCTCAAATTTGGGTTTGATTAGGTGGAAAGGATTTATCACACGCAGATTACAAGTATTCTCCAGCTTAAATGTAACGGCAATGCAGGGTTGGTATGTTGCTTGGGTGAGATGATACCGTTGAAGGTTTGGCAAAAATATAATTGCGGTTTTATATGGCATACACTTCTGAGGTGGATTATATTTTTGGCGTTTTACATTTGTTACTCTGAGTTTGCAATGGTGCACCCTCGCGCAAAAATATTGTTTTATTTGACAGAGAAGTTGCACCAGTGCAGGGACAGTTCTTCCATTTGTCCATCGAGGTGCACTGAGAGTAACTGGAATTGCTCTGAACATCTTCTCAGTGCTGGGACTGCACTGCGAGTCGTTTAGGTTAGGTGAACCTATGGTTAAAGCATCCTTGACGAATGCTAAGAGCATTGCAAATATGATTTTCGTCTGAAAGCTCCTCACATGAGAAGCAGAATTAATATGATGAACGGGTAATATTTCATTATATGTACATGAATATGCAAATAATATTTGTTGACATATTAGTACTAGTTTATTGTCATTGTTCAAGCATTAGTAGTTTTCTCCCACTAGGAATAGTAAATGTCCGAACCACGCAGCAATGATGTTCCGTTTTCTTATTACTCTCTCCCGGTGAAATGGGGAATTCGCGCTGAGCAAAGACATATTTGTCCGGTTCTCGTGGAAAACAAGAGACGTTAAGTGTGAGTTGAAATGTACGTATTCAGAGGAATGATTAAATGGGATTCACAACTACCACTTGTCAAGAAAACATCTGTAGATATCAGCTTTTCCTACCACAACAAAATTCACTTCGTCAACCGGAGTTTGAAATGCTGTCCTCATTAATGGATACGAGCGTGCTGAACATGATATAGGTCACAATGGAAAGAAGAAAAACCTTTCCTTTAATTAATTAAGAAAAGCATGAAAAATATGAGAAGATATAATCCACCTGAAATCCGCTGTGTAAATAATAAATCGATTTTAACACAATCCCCAAAGGTTACCGCCAACCAGTTCTAGTTTTCTCAGTGCTCAGAAGTAGATGTAAAATGGAATGTAGATGGCGTTGGTGACTTTTTGTTGGCGTAATTCAAAGAAATTAATTGTCCTAGTCTCGCCAACCATATTAGAGTCATCTTTTGACCGCACATCAGTCATTTTTAGCAATTTTCCACCGGCCGAGGAAACATTTACCACGTTTCCTTCTCCGAAGGAAGATGAGTGAAGATAACTGCTATGCGGTCAAAAGTTGACTCTAATGATGAATATATGGTTGTAAATGCTAAGACAATTAATTTGATTTTAAAAATGGTATAGTTGCAACTTCAATGCTCTAACAAACAATGTCAATTCTTAAAATAATAAATGAACGACTAACTCTTTTCTCCCTCTATGCTTCAAGAGACGCCATTTTCTTGCGAGATACATTTCCCTACCCCGCCATTTGAGAGAGAACACCACGCCGCTCCATCCCTCTTGAATATCATCGCAGCTTAGCTGCTTTTTAATTACTATTCATTTTCGCGCGTCTCTTTAATATTCCATGCAGCTACGCTAAGATTCAGGAGAGAGGTTCTCATTATTCATTAACAGATGTTATTTATTTAGAGCGAGTTTAGAAGGGTTAAATTACAGAGACGAATGAAATGCGAAATGGAAAGTTTTTGTTTTTCATTTTCCTCCAACTAATTACAGGGCACAAATACGATGGATATACATTACTGTTTGTATAGAGATTTATTGTTAAGAGATTTTATGAAAATCGTACATTTCTATACCATGACGAAGCTTGAATCTCTGGCGGTTTATCAGGTGACGGGGGTATAGGGTCTACTACTACAGTTGAACCATTTGTGTCCTTACACATACACTGCATGATAAATAAGTGACTGATTTATCGATAACATTCGAATTTTGCAAAGTTGGAGGAAATATGCAACATGCAACACATCATTTGCTCTCTACGAGGAACTAAAAACTACAACGTTAGATCTAAACGATACACTACTCCGATTTACAAACCTTCTAAAATTTTATGTTGATATACGAGTGGTTCTAGCTTTAACTACAATTTCTTGGGATTAGGTCACAAATTTAGAAGAAGAAAATTAATTTCGAACTTCCCAACTTTTCGAAATAAATAATATCATCAGGGTTACAATAAAAGTATAACATAAAATACATACCAACTATACAAAAAAATATTTGGTGTCAATATCAATTACCAACACTTGAATTTTGTAAACAAAACAAAAAGTAATTTTTTTAAAGTTCTTTTTTTACTATACGAGATTTTAATTTACCTGTTTACAAAGGTTTGAAGACGTGCGCAAAGCAATATTACAGTATACATGTCGGCATTACACTGTTCGTTCGCGACCTTGATGGACAGAGATAAATCTGGAGGGAATGAGCAAGGTAAAATTCAGTGTTCTTAAAGCCACTGTTACCTCGCGCGCTATCTCTTATCTCCGACGGGTACTAAACGACTTATCACTTACCATCCAAATCTTTTGACCCCGGTTAGTAAAACCTCACTCATACCAATTTCTGGAGCACAGATTAACGCCGCTGTGTACACGATTAGTTTCACGCACTACGTGCTATTCAACTGTTCTATTCTTCTTTGAGATTAATATATTGTTCTTTTTTTTCTTTTTATTATTATAATTATATTACACCCTATACCAAACACACTCATTATAGGGGTTTTAGATCTCTTTAACGAATTAGCTTCCGATTATAGGTTTGATAATTTAGCTGACCAGGCTGTTACCAGAACTGGCCCGAGAAGGGAAATGTAAAAGAGGACGATGCACTCAATGTTTTTCGCTCCACGCTTCACATTATGTAGGGTAATCCGTAAGCTTCTATGGGTGAAAAGGTGCACTTCTTTACACATTTAAGTAAGCTTTTCGCAAGACGAAACAAACAGAATGTCGAAAACGATCAACTGACATCTCTTTTGAGAACTTTCTCATAAATACTGGAAAAATTAATATTTGAAACGTCTCTAGAATTTTTATCGTAATAAAAATTACGTACAATCGTATAGAAAAATATAGTAAAAAATAACCGTACATCGAAATACAATAAAAATTACTATGCTAAAATCACGTAACCCATGCTACTCGGAAATTAATTGACTTATTTCCAGTGTTCTTAAAGGTTTAATATTAGACTATATACTGTCTTTGCTGATAGCACTAATCTTAATTGCTTGGGAAGAGTAAATTAGTTAATTGTCCTCAACGTGGTCAAACGAAGTTTATAATTGCTTTCTTGACAATAAATGTATTTATTTATATAATCTATTCCACGCCGCTTTGCTGTTTGCCGTAATTCGTGACTGTTATCTGCAATGTTCTTTTAGTTTGTGTTAAGTTTTTTTTAATTGAAAGGGCAAATACTATGATAAAAGGTGTATAACTCTTGTTCATTTATAGTGCAGTTTCGTTTTCAAAGAAACCTCTATGATCCTGAAAAAATCCCTAATCCAGCGCATTTAATCCCGATGGGATTTGAGACGTTAAACAGTACAGAAATATTAAAATGAACAACATAACATTATTGTATCATGTAAACGTATAAATGTACGCTTCCTCATCCGGAGTCAGTTTAAACATATTTGTCCGGGACAAACCACGTGTCAGTAGAGCTAACTACCAACGTTTCGGCCAT
Source organism: Laupala kohalensis (assembly GCA_002313205.1). Lineage (NCBI taxonomy): Eukaryota > Metazoa > Arthropoda > Insecta > Orthoptera > Trigonidiidae > Laupala > Laupala kohalensis. The sequence continues at coordinate 104,453 of NNCF01128055.1, forward strand.
CATGCTGAAGCCTTCTTCAGGACAATGTCAGAGTTGCACAGACTTACGTGGTTGTCGTACTCTGCTTTATTGTATCATGTTATCATGATTTTCCGAACATTACGTATGGTAATTTCAAGACAGGCTATTACCATTGCTGGTATTATTGAAATAAATCGCTTGTCTTTCACTTTTTTATTTATTTTTACTAATCCCCTTCTCCTTTCCCCACGTGTTCCCCCGCTACGCCCTTCGTTCTTTCCTACCCCTATCCTCCAGCGCGTCGGATTAGTGTCGGTGCTGAGGGAGGGAACCGCAAGAAGCGGGGTTTGTTAAGACTTGAATATATCGCGGATTATCCCTTGCGCTCCGTGAGAGAAGGACAGCCCGTAGAGCACAATGGGGGTAGAACAAGCAAAGAGCTTTGCCTTCCCCTTCGTTTGCAAGACGCCGTTCCAGAATTATTCTTCTGCCAGGAGACGAAGCTCCAAAAGAAGGCAGCCTTTTTTGTTGTTGTTCCCCTTCGTTTCACATTTTTAATAGATTTTTTTTTGTTTAAGAATCGTGAATACTTAGGTGAGAGAAACACGCAGATACTGGGGAAATATCCTCGTGTCTTTTTTCTGTACAAAAGTGCTTTGTCTTTTTTCTGTACTTATCTTAACCTGCGTGCCATGTTCCACACACTTTGGATCGATAGGGCCAAATGGCACGGGATGAGGTTAGGCAACATGTTGCTCGACGAATAAAATTAATGGGTCATATTTTTTTATTTATTACGCAATAATTTTATTCTCATCAACAAATTTATATTAACTCAAGCTGGAAAAATCGGTTCGTTTATTGTTTAATTTTTAAAATATTTTTTTTAATATTTAGAATTATAATAAAATAGTTTTATATTGTAATGTATGACGGGGTAATTACGAATATTATTTTCTACAGTTGTGCCCCCCGTCGTTTGATGACAACTTTAATGAATAGAATACTAAAATGTATTAAGAGGTGAGTGTATAACATTGATGGTTTATGAATGTTTTGTATAACGAAACTTAAATTATTCTGAATTTATATTATGTAGCTGTATCATTTCTATCCATTAATTTACCTTCTGTGAAGTGAAGTGTTCGAAATTGTAGTAAATTATAGCGACTGGACAGTAGTGATATATTTCCAACGGACTTGGAAATTATAATTTTCCAAGTGCAAGCATATGTTACGAGCTGTCTCAAACTTGCAACCAGACTAGTGGTATCAGATGCTGAGGTCGCAAATGTAAGTAATCACAACATGTATGAATATTTCCTGTGATGTGAATTATTGTAACAATATTTAATTCATTTTAATATAACAACAAAATTATGGAAAAAACGTACTAAGTTATTTCAAAAATTAATTTAAAAAAATACTTGCAACATTTTTATTAAGTTTTTTATATAGCATAGTAAGTATATTGTATAAAATAGTGTCCGGGAAATTAGTCTGAAACATTCGTGTTGGACTCGGAATATTGATTCCCTAGTCTTTACGTGATGGAAGTGTTTTTTAAATTTACTGTAACAATGTACTTTAACCCTTGAACCTTGAAAATATTTCGTGGGCCGCATGTGGCACGCGGGACGCCAGTTGGACAGCACTGTCGTAGAGGGATGATTCGTGAATGGGAAATGAGGGCGAGTAAAAAGAATTTGCAAATGTGGATATACGCGCTGGGACGTGAGTTTGCTCTTGCGAAGGGAGAACTCAAAGGTAAACACTCCTTTTTATTGAATCTTGAATGTATAGTAAACCTTAGAGGAATTTATTAGATAGCGCAAATCTCGGAGTTCGACATCAGGCAATATTGCCCCCACAAATTTCTAAAATTAAATATTCTTTCAAGCCCCATCCGGTGAAATTCAGGAGAGGAAACGAAACCCCTCGTTCTTCGTACGTCATACTACACAAAATATTATTTGATGTTACAGAAACAATAAAAAGTACATATATATTAAAACACGTGATTGATATTAAGTTCATATTTCAAAAAAAAATTCTTATATATGTCATTTTAATATATTTCGAAGTAAGAATTTGTAAACTTGAAGTGTTGTGATTTCTAATATTGTATTCAAAGCAGAGAGATAACGCTACACAATCCTCTGAAATAAAGCTACTAATCTATTTGACATACACTACCGCTTCGTGTAAAAGGGGTCACGATTACTCACAGAAAAACATTGTTTAACGTGTTATTTTGTGAGAAATATTGTATCAGTAAATAAGGGGTTCGTTGCAGTTTATCTCTCCTGTAATAACACGAAAAACTTGAAGAACATTCACCTTCGTTCATGTAAATCTTAAATTACACTCAATTTTATAACCTTGTTTCTCCGAGACAAACAGCGTCTCAGTGGACAGAACTACCCACAATTCGGTCATATTTCTGTGGTCCTCTTCAGGTAAAATCAGAGTCGTACAGACCTAAGAGTACAACACCGACTTAGGTCTGTACGACTCTGACATTCCCTTAAAGAAGACCACAGTAAGAAGGCCGAAACGTTTGTAGTTAGTTCCTCCGTACTTTGGCCTTCTTAAGGGCAATGTCAAAGTCGTACAGACCTAAGAGTACAACAGCGACTAAGGTCTGTACGACTCTGATTTTACCTGAAGAAGACCACAGAAATATGACCGAATTGTGGGTAGTTCTGTCTACTGAGACGCTGTTTTTTCCCGAAAAAAAAAACAAGCTTATACTGACTCTGGCCACGAAAGCCTACATTTGCACGCTCAATTTTCGCTAGTTATCGAGTTACAAAAACATGTGTCAATTCGCAGAAACGCGACGCGTAAAAACCGTATCGGATGTCATTCGGATGCCCGTGGAGTATTAACTCGAGATAATTTTTTCAACGGAGAATTTTAGCGAGAATGAAAATTTTTTAAGTTACAAAAATATGATAAAAAATAACATTATATGTGCAATGTTGTGTCAATAGGTCGTGAGTTGATGTGTTTGCTTCTGTGGCAACATTCGGTGCCGACACGATATCTACGCACGCGAGCCGGTTCCAACAAGCCTAACCACAGACATTTCCGTGTCGTCTTCGCCCTCTTTCTTTCTTTTTTATAATATTATTCCTGCTTTGTCGACACAGGAGGGAATAAAGAAGACCAAATTTCAATCAAGTAACTCAAAATGTCCAAATAGACGCTAATTATTATAGGGCATTTTCAATGCCGTTCTATACGAATCGTTGCTTTTTGTTGCCGAGGAACTAAACTATGTTAGGAAAAACTGAGCACCACCGACTGGATAAGACAATGATTGAGCGTAATTAGTTCGATAGATTAGGTCTTGGTTTCAAGTCAAGAGTTCAATTTCCCCTCAAGTTTTTAGTGAAGTGCTCTATTTCTAACCACAGTAATTCAACATTCCGTTCACCCCAGAGATTAAATCGTTCTTCGCTCATTTCTTGATTGTTATCTAATTAAGAGCATCAATATGACCGGCGTTGTCAAAATCTTACGTATCTATGGCCTTCACACCTATGAACATGTTTCGTCCACTAATGTCAGGGGGGTCATTTTAATAATAGTTGTCGGGTATTATATCCTATCCATCGAATATAGATCAGCAATGCGACGGGTAGGGAAAATGACAATAAATTGGGAAGAAATAAAGGTGGAAGAGAACGGATGGAAGAAAAGACTGACGGAGCAATTGAATATGACATGGCAAGTGAGATGGAAGGTATCGAAAAATGGGAGGCAGCGATGTGATTTCATACATGAGGTTAGACTTGTGGAGAAGCATGGAAAATGGTTTCGTCCAGGCCCAGCAGAGGACGAGTTCACGATGGGACATCGGGATATGAAAACATGTCTCAAGAGATTTGCCCTAACTGATAGTGGTGTGTGTGCATGTAGGGAGGGAAAAGAAACGGGTGAACATACATTTTGTAATTGCCCGATTTTTGGAGCAGAAAGAGCTCAATATATAGCTCAAATGAAGACAGAACACTGGGATCTGGAAATAGGAAGTAATTTAATTAACACAGAAATATAATATGGACATTTCAAAGGGTTTTTAACAAATATATGGAAAACGGAACATGGCTTAAAAGGATGAAGACAGAAATATAGTAACTACTCATATCACAGAACATAGACTCGTTAAGAAAGAACTGTGTATTCAGAATAATGTTAATGTAGATGCGACTAGAAATAAATAAATAGAGATCGGTGATTAAGGCGCGCATTTCGATCGATCATCGCTACGAATACGCGATGCGAGCGAGTATCGCTGATATCCCGCTCGCGAGACATCTCCAGTTGGGACAAAGAGTTAAGGCTTCCTTAAGGCGAAACTTCAGATCAAAACGACTGTAAGAAACGCAAGAAGTTAGTGCATAGTGGTAAATTGAGGTGTTCCACGTTCTCAAAATGCATACGCTGAATTCTCATCTCGATGACCATGGGTGATTTCTCTGACGAACAAATTCTCTGAGGTTCCAACAGGATCTCAGAGAAATGAAGCTCTGATATCTAGGACAACCTAAAAGCATTAATAGGAGATAATATTTGGATGATTTCATTTCCTCTTCTAAGTCCATTGGAGGGTCAAAAAATTGAAGCTGCTTAAGTTTTATCACATTTAAATGCATAACGTCTTTTAATTGCTAATGTCTGATTTTTTTATTCTTGTATTTTTAATTTTTAATATGATTTTTATGAATGATCAAGTGCTTTAAGTGCATTTAAATCGCATTGTTGCGGATATTACGCGTACTCAAGGTGCTTAAGCTAATGATCGAGCTTTTTAAGTTTTAGGGTTTCATTAAATGTATTTCACATACTACAGTTTGAATTGAGTAAAAAAACTTAATTAACCTTTTCAATACGAACATAAGATGAAATAGAATGTTCAATAAGGACATATTAACTTGTTAGTGTTTATTCTACAGAAAGCAAATCACATAATTAACACGTGTTGCTTTTCAACAGTTTCTACTAGGTTATAACCTTGCAGTACAGAATCTGTGATAGTACTTTAACTTTTTAATCTTTCTAAATCTTGTTACGTATTGCACGAGCCTGTAGCATTTTTAAAATTACGTTTTACCAATTACCGGTTCAATTTTCTCCCCAATAACCATTGCAACCAATTAAAATTACCATCAAGTCTCTCAATCCCTGGTCGTCCTCTCCGATCTGTGATTTCCAGCAGAACGCAGCAGCGATTTAGTTAATTTCAATCAGCGGAAGCGAAACTCGCCTCAAAACCCACGAGCTGCGTATCCACCGTCGTCTTCTACGGTAGAATCTAACAAATTTTTAGTACCTCGTTCAATAATTACTCAAAAAGGTTCAAAAGAAGATATGATGGAACATGTGGTTGGTTACAAGGAGAGGAAACATTGAATCGTGTAATTTTTTATTTATATATACTGTCCCGGGTTCCCATCCTACTCCGGTATTTTCTCCGGTTTTCCTTTGGGTAGAGACGAATTTTTTTATACGCACTCCATAGGCTCTTGCTTAGGAGCGGGGTACATGGAAACAATAAATCTTGAATTTAGAGTTATTTTAATAGTTACGATTTATAAACATTACTTTCCGAATAATCTATAGTTTGATAACAACATTTATGAAATACAAATTTGTAGGTATTCTGTTAATATTACAAAACGTTCTGAACTACTGTTATTGTTAGGAGTGTGTTGAAATGTTAAATCCGCCTCTGCCTTAGGGTCCTTGATTGGAATTGATGGGATGTTCCCTTGCTCGCTTCCGGGGAGTAAATTAGTTTATTGTCTTTCACGTTGTCACATGCAGTTTGTAACTGATTTTTAGACAATAAATTTATTTATTATTTATATACGTTTTAGTTTTCAAGTCATATCATCATCATAAGGCATTACAGGACTTTATCAAAATACGGGATTTTATCAAAATAATCCCCCAGGGAACTTACATCCAGTAAGTACATGTTTGGCGTTACGCATCAATATATTGGTATGGATTGGTTTTTATTCCACAAAAGTATTTAATAATTTTACACTAATTTTTAGTGTGTTATTTTCTATGAAACTAGTTTGAAACAATATTTCAAAACAGGAGCTAATACTTGTTTCACATGTTGTTAATTTTCTTCTCACATATTGTCGTAAAATAAATGAGATACAGAAATTTTTATATTTTCTATACTGACAAAACGAATGTTTCACTTAATACTTTTAAATACTTGAATATGATTCATTAAACCAAAATCGCGTGAAATTAATTATTTTAATATTTTAAAAGACCGTAGGGGAGAAATACTGAAGAGTATGAAAATTCAAATTATATTCCCCCCCAGGGGACTTACATCTAGTAAGTACGTGTTTGGCAAACACGGGACCCCGAGCTGAGTCTGGTATTACTTCCACTTACTTGTGCTAGGTTCCTTCTTTTCTCTTTCCTGACCTTCCTTGGTCACCTCTTGTTCTTTTCGATCCCGACACTACTCGGTTGCAAGGGCTAGGGTATCTTTCATTTTCTCTTTTTGATGTTTTGATATATGTTTTGAGTAAAGTTTTGATATATTGTAATTCAGGAGGGTTTTAGTGGGTGTGGTTGAGTCATTCGGCGAGTCCCACACGCGGGGGGAGTCATGTTGGTTCTCCTTAGTGCGTAACTGCATTTTCCCTACCTGTACAAGATTTTAGGGCTCTAATGACCTCGATGTCGACGAGCCGTAAAGCCCCACAAAAAATATCAAAATAATATATAATTAATTTCTATGATTTTTTTATTCTAGACTAATTTCACACTTTTATTGATTTCCTAAATTTCGTCAACATATATCTTGAGTATTTAAAACTCTTCCGCCACTATTAATTTGTAATACTCCATAGTTCCATTCATACCTCGTCTTCCTAATTTCGCTATAAATTTTTCTCGTTCTTCACTATACAATTCATAATCCCATACGATGTGCGACATGGCTTCTCGGTCTTTGCCGCAAATATATTTATCATCATCTCTTATTTTAAATATTTAATAATAGCTGTTCATATCTCCATGTCCTGATATTATTTCTACCATATGACGTGTTGGAGAAACCATTTCCTATTCTTCTCTACAAAATGAACTCCGGCAGAAATTTATAGAGATAGTGGACCATGTAATTTGAGAATGTTAGTTGTATGGAGAGAAACTAGGTCAATATTTTATTGGAATGAAATCTAAAGAATAGGCACTGACAGAATGATAGTCAATAAGGAGATACGTGGTCTCCAAGAAAATATATCACACAAGTATGGGAAATTAAAAAAGGTTTAAAATACTCTCAGCTAGATACATAATCAAAGAAATATGATAGTGTAAGATATGTCATAAGTCTCACGATGAAGACATGACTTCAAATAAAAGAAGAAGAAATATTTCATTCGCTCAACCCTGTTTCACGTCTTTACAGAGGGAGACATTTCTAAGTGCGTAAATAGAACAAATAGTTGAAATTATTTGTAGACGCGACACAAAATACACTAGAAATATGTCGAGGAAGCCAAGGTATTGGTTATCATTCAAATATTGTGAGAGATGAGAATATTGGGGTTTAAATAAGTCCAAGGCGATGTTTTATTGTAGGTCATAAAATTCTATCAGCCCATTTTGAAATTTTATTTAATACAATAAACTGATATAATCAAATTTTCCACATGATTACAAGGGTGATTTGCAAGGTGGAGTTTTGATATTTTCCAATGTATTATAAAAATATTTTAAGTAACGGACGAAATAGACCCTTGCTATTTTTTTGTTGGCCGTTTTACTCCTTATTAACAGATTTTCGTCATTCTTTCGAGTGTTTTATAAATAGAGACTCGGGTAGTAAGCGAGGCTATTCATCTTCGAAAAAGAAATAACATAAATATACGACTTTAAGTGATTTTCCCTTTTAATTTCGAATAAATAAGGTGAAAATCTTGACACTATTCCCATGTATTTGATTCACTGAACGCTCAATCAGGTGTTCCAATCACATTTAGTGGGAATCAGATAACAGAAAAAGACAAAATAGTGCACTGACCTCTAAATAAACTAAAGAATATTATGAACGCTGGGAAAACGACAAAACTGTCTTTAATGTGAACGAACTCTCGTCTGGTGTATGTATGTATGTATGTATATATATATATATATATACTGTCTCTTATACACATCTAGATGTGTATAAGAGACAGGAGGCGACTCCCTTAGGAAGTACTTTATTTGGGTAGTATTTTCCATTTCTGGTTCACAAACATAGAAATCTCTTAGATTGCGGTGANTGAGTTAAAACCACAACATCACCGCGCTCATCTTTTGTTTTACGCAACACGTTATCAGATGATTTTACAAAAATACCTCGAACAAAGTGAAAACACCCATCTATGAGAGATACAGTTTACGTTCGTCAAGCAACGAATTGTGATTTCGTTAAAGACAAATTGTTTAGTGTGGTAATTCGCTAATGATCATTAAGTCGTGCGTTTGGAATTCCTTGTAAGTTAATTTTCTGATATATGTTTAAATGACTTCTATCTTGAGTATATGATGCGGATTTAATTAAAAGTTTTCGTTTGAAATGGGACAATCTCAAAAGTCTTACGTCGAACAAGTCAACATGGGCGTATATGCGCTTCGCTTGCCCATTGAAAGAAGACCACAGAGAGTATTTTTAAGGACACAAAAAGTAAAGGATATGATAAATTTTACGATATTAAGCATTTTAAATGTGAATTATTTTGAAAATGTAAATCCAATTTTTAGAGTGATGTAATCTAAGTTAACATCTACATACTAATTAATAATTTGGAATAAATATTTTACGAGATGAACTGCGGAACTTGGTAGTATTCAATAGTGTAATGATTACATTTCTATCCCTTGGAGCTACAGTTTTTATTGCACTTTACATATTTCTTTATGATATGTGTAAACAATTTACGTAATAATGTGGTTCAATTTTTGTATCATAATAGGTAGATGCAATTTTTGTTTGTTAAAAATACAACTGTTTAATATTAACTTAATATACTCTGCGTATTAACAATATTCGAGCATGCAATACACATGTGTACGTTAACACATTACCATGTGTTTTGCTCCCCTTAAGCACTTTCTCATGTATTCAATTTCTTCACAATTCGCATAACATCTCAATAATGGTGATTTAATAATTTTAATCGTGATTGTCATCCTGATTGAGAATTGGAAGAAAGACGACTATCTTCTTAGTACAGAATATCATTCGATCTTACTATGTACTTGCTCTGACACCCCTACTTGAGACTAATTTCATCATTCATCCTTCAGCTCATCCTTCCATTGATCCCCTTGCACTCAACCACAAACCACGCCTCTAATCGCGCAGTGTTGCCGCGCAGAGGTTGGTAACCTTGTGGTGATTTCCATCCCTCCCTTTGTTTTCCCATCCCGAACGAGTCGGTCACCCAGAGGTCGCCGCACTGCGTTAAAGGCGGTTGCGACGTTCATCCAATTAAAAACTAATTACGGCAGCAACGTTCGGCGTGGACATTAGGTCTTTGTGGGCAAACGCTACGGCTGCCGCCGCCGCCTCCGCCGCCATCGCCTCCAGCATTCGTTCTCTATCCTCTGCTGTTACTTTCCCTTCCGGCTACTTTCGCGAAATCTACACCAGTGGTACCAATCTCTTTTCATTTTTTTCCTCCGGGTCTCCATGAATGTTTGAAATTCTGTGTTACTACTTTGAAACTCAGATTTAAGTTTCATGTCCATTATATATTCCATGATGCACGGTACACAAAAAAAAAACATTTATGGAAAACCTTCTCATGATTATAAACAAAAATAGGAGGAATTTACAATATTTCCGTAGATAAGACGATAGTTGAAACATAAAAAATAGAGTCGTCTTATAGAATAGATACAACAACAAAATTTATATGAATTAAAACCATTATAAAAATAACTAATCACTCACTAATATATTTCAAAACACTCATTAACTCAGGGAATTAGCACCTCAAGTACATTTGTTGAGAAACTCATTATATGTGTATCATTCTCTACCTAGCGAGTCAATTTCCTCATAACAAATCATCCTCAGTGTCATCCATAGCATTACAAATACCACACTTATTGGGCTTCATAGTCCGTTGGTAGTATGGGGGATATCTAATAGGATAGATATATGCTAAAACTATAAAACTTTGACGAAAATTTATACCTTGCCTTATCTGAAGGTCGTCATTTCTGCGGAAATATACGGTGTATATTTAGCATTAATTCAAGATTTTAGGATAATATCAGGGGAAAATGCTACACAAATCTTGGCATCAATATAAGGAGTAACTGGAAGAAGAAAAAGTAGCGAAAAACTATTAATATACCTTTTTTCATTGTAGTATTTGTAAATGGGAAAGCTTATCTACATGGAGTGAAAGGAGTTAGGAGTTGGGTGGTAGGTCATTGTTAGTAGATGGGCCGCTTAGTTGAGTTTACCAACAACTTGGCCCACGTGGAGGGGTTAGTAGAAGTAGTTAGTAATAGAGTTATTGATACCAGGAGGAGGTGGATAGAGGAAGGAAGGGTTTGCTTTTCAGTAGTCGCAGCTGTATGTACTGGGACAATCATGTAATAAGCTACAAATTTTTATGGCCCCATTGGGAATTAATATATTGAGCAAGATTCAACTAGTGAAATTAGGTAAAATGTAACAGGTCAAGTAAGTAAAATTGGAAATGAGTTTTAATTTCTGTCCATACAATTCTCTTTCTCACGTTACCGTGGTAAACTTTATTACAATCATGATTTCAATCCTTTAAGACAGCTTGAGAATAATTTCAGATTTGTATCAAGGTTTAATGACGAGTAATTAACATTGGTTCATTGATATGAAATCATGTCTCTCTGTGTGTGATCTCGTTAGTGTAAGAACGGCGCAATTCACTACAGACGAGAAGTCCATCTCGTCCAAACTTTGCTCAGATTTTCTGGCCTCATATTCTACTTTATTCTCTAGACATAGTAACGATATTCATAAAAAAGGAGAGATAATGATGCAAAAATATAATACTATAATGACGTAATAGTATAATGATTAAAAATGTAGAAAAATAATTTATAAGATTGCATACTTAGCACTGACGATGCTAGCGAAAATTAGTCAAGCACATTTCAAATAATAATAATAATAATAATTATTATTATTATTATTATTATAAAAGCAAAACCAATGTATCGGTATTTAAAATTTTAAAATATTACATTTTTACAAGAACATTTTGTAACAAATGATTTTGCGAAGATAAATAAATATTCATCATGTTAGATAAAATGTACTAACGCTGCACTGGTCGCACTTACGAATTCATCGTGAGACGAGGCGCGTGTGACACTTGTCAACCACTTTCAAAGTAAAAATTGAAGAGACAAAAAAATTGCAAACATTTTAATTAATATTAATTTTAATGATATCATTAATTTAATTTTTCATGAATCAATTGCCCCGTAAATAATTTATATCAATTAAAAGTACTAAGGGAAATGAACGCTCTCAAAAGGAGCTTCAGAGAACGCGTGAATGACAATTCTCGTTCATTTTTGAAACAGCAAAATTAATGAATATTTCTAAGTGTTTTTTATGTGTGACCACGTAAGTAACTTTTTTCTGTCTATAAATTCAATTCGTATTCTTAAGTTTTCATGAAATACACTTTCTAATAATAATACACTTTCTAATATATGTAACTCTTTGTACTTATAGAATAATTCGAGTAGATGACGCGTGTCATCCAACACTTATTGTTACAAAATTCCAAGAAAACCGCGTGGAATAAAAGCCAGACTTGGTAGCGGGATTGAGGTGATGCAATACATGTTAAAGTTGATGAAGCTGATCGCACGTTTTTTGTATCGCCATTAAACTTTCAGGTAAAAAAAGATAACTTCGCATGGATGATTAATGTCATCCGTGCGACCACTGCAGGATTAATTGGATTCAAGTCTATAATGTAAATGTTTTCCCATTGCAAGATTGTGTGAAGAATTTCGATATTATTTTCCATAAAGTTATACTGACGTTTCTGGAAAACTACTGAAATATTATCTTTTATATTATATTATTCATTGAAAATTCCTGGTCTCCAAGTGTCAGTGGCAAGTGCGAGAACAAAGGTTGATTACCGTTCTCCGAGATTAATTTCAAGCTGCAGACTTTCATGAACAGCTGTGGCTGGCGGTTACTCTTTTGAGCGTTTGACAAAATTTTGTTCTTAATTTCTGTCGGAGACTGCATGAAGCTTTTTCATTACGTGGATTCCTGGACGATAATCTAGAAGTGGGAGTTTATTATGATTCCATATTGGAGTGTGTTAGTTCCAGTTCTTCGAATTTTGTAATTTCTCATATTCCCTCACAAACCTTGAAGTCCATGAAACGCAGATTCTGGTAGTTGTACTGCTCTCTCATTCACACACACACACATACACACAATCTCACAAAATCAAGAAAATTGTTTCAAAAACTACATTTTAGAATGTAAATTCACTTAGACGATGCCCAAATGATATGTAAATGAACATCATGAAGTTTCCAATGTATATAAAGTTACCAGCCGAGTCTCCGCGGCATAGCTCACGTAAATTTTGTAAACTCCAAACTTATTCTTTCTCACATTCCCGTTGATATTCACCGAAATGTTATCCATTAATGTTGGAGGTTTGATAGGATCAGTGTGTCGCCTTAGTCCCTTATTTTCAGTGATACTGTTCAGACATATTTTTTTTGTGTGTAACATTATTAAGACAACTGAGGTATTTCTGGAACTCAAACTATTTGTGCGAAAGTGANCTCCAAACTTATTCTTTCTCACATTCCCGTTGATATTCACCGAAATGTTATCCATTAATGTTGGAGATTTGATAGGATCAGTGTGTCGCCTTAGTCCCTTATTTTCAGTGATGCTGTTCAGACATTTTTTTTGTGTGTAACATTATTAAGACAACTGAGGTATTTCTGGAACTCAAACTATTTGTGCGAAAGTGACGTATCTTAAATAATGAGCATCTGTGAACAACGATACCTCATTTATCGATTATTCTGGCGGCGCTTCCCGCCAGAAGTTATGNACGCCACTCGTCAGCAGTCAGCACTAGACTCGCTGTTCATCACTAGGAGCTCTCAAGTTCTGGGCATTCATTCTCTTCGCTCTTCCACTCAACTTCAACGTCATCTCGATCTATCATGGAAAATCAGTAGTGTATCATTTTTCTCAATTACATTCATAGTATGTTTCATTAAATTCTTATTTGCTGGCAATCACTATTCATCTTACACCTCCATCCTTTCTCCACTCTGTACTGTAACCAACAGTTGGTCCTTTCGAACCGAACCACCCCAATGTGCAGGTGACTACAATAAATCTATCTGCACATATTTTTTGGTCCTCTTCGAGTAGGATATCAATGTGCAGCTATTTTGTGTACGGTACAAATGTTTGTACAGTTGGCTTCCAATGAATGGAAGATAATAGTTGGCTTTTCCAATTGACCTTGATATGTCCACGATGGAGCAGTCGGCAGACGGACACTCACAGTCACAGTCAGCACGCCACTCGTCAGCACTAGACTCGCTGTTCATCACTAGGAGCTCTCAAGTTCTGGACATTCATTCTCTTCGCTCTTCCACTCAACTTCAACGTCATCTCGACTGACTTTCCAGGATCATCCCATCTCATCACGATCTATCATGGAAAATCAGTAGTGTATCATTTTTCTCAATTACATTCATAGTATGTTTCATTAAATTCTTATTTGCTGGCAATCACTATTCATCTTACACCTCCATCCTTTCTCCACTCTGTACTGTAACCAACAGTTGGTCCTTTCGAACCGAACCACCCCAATGTGCAGGTGACTACAATAAATCTATCTGCACATATTTTTTGGTCCTCTTCGTGCAGGATATCAATGTGCAGCTATCTTTCTACGGGACAAAATTGTTTGCACAGATGCGATAGAGAAAACGTTTGTAGAAAACACCAATTCATATTTCAGCCCATTTCACTTCCTTAGGGAAGAATTTTCGTAAAATCCTTTCTTATAGAACATTTTCGATACTTTTTCGTGTCACCCAATCCGTCTTGCAAATCATGTGGTCTGAAGGGGTCCCTATATGATCTCAACATGAACTTCACGGCATTCGTAGTTTAAAAATCTCATCAACCCTCTAACTCGAATCCATCCCATGGAGTACTTTTTTATTTCAAATTTACTTGTCAATAATTCTTTCCACAAACCCATTTCAACTTCCTTCCCCAAGAAATTCTAATAATGGCTTTCTTACATGAGTGGTAAATTTACTCTTGCACGATATCGGGATTTTACTATCAAGGCAGGGAGACGCCAAAAATTATGGGCTTGTCTGTGGTATCTGTCATGTTCAATATTTCTCTCATGGCAACTCTTTCCCTTGGGGTACTGGGTTTTACACGGGTTAACTATACATATTGGCGTCTTCGGAAATGTTACCACTATTTCAGAGACCCTAAAACCCTGACCTCAACACTAATATCTGTCATTTTCGTAAATTTTTACATTTCACTCTATTTCCAAAGGGAGTATATTCTCTCGTAGGGGGTGATCGTAGACTCGAGCGACATTGAGAGTGTCTGGTCTTCTGCGTCTTAAAAATGATGTATTCACCACCAATATCGGTCGTTTTTATTATTTTTACTGCGATCCCACTCCTACTCCACTGATGATAGGGGTATATTATCGCGAATGCGGACTGACTGTGAGCTTAAAAAGCATTGGGAAAATCCTTATCTATCCCAGCGTCAGCGAAAATTTACTTTCCATTATTTTTACATGTCACCTTCTCCTCATCCTTTCCCAGGGTGCAATGGGATGTCTCACCCCCCATAGTGTTTGTTGACCGATAGTCAATCGTGTATAAATTGAAATTGCTCCAGATACTCTAGAGTTATGGTGGGATACATACATAAAAATTCAAATCCCCAATTTACCCCTTTAGGGGTAGAGTTTTGTAAAAATCGTTTCTTAGTTGGTGACTTATCCTTCAAACGAACACATCTGTCAAATAGGCTTTCTGTAGTTCCTGAGGTTTCGTGATTAGTCTCTTCGTCAATCAGTCAGTCAGTGAATGGTATTTCGCTCTTTCATGTTTAGATGAAACTTACTGACCGTTAATTGACAAATGATTATATTTCACCATACAACGTTTCAGCCAGATCTTTGACCTTCATCCAGTGTTTACATAAATAATGTAGTATTCTAGTAACGTGTAATTAACAGAACTGTATAGTATGCAACTTCTGTAAAAATACAAACAAGACTGCAAAACAGAAATCTTTTACAAAATTACCATAATATAGGTAAGTATACACCAGATAATTTCTCCGTATCTCCATATGGTTTGAAATTCTTTATTCTGTATAATACCCTGATATATTTCCAATTTATCAAACAGTTTACATATAAGCAAATGATTTGTTATTACATTGGTTTCTGCTGCATTGACGTTCCTTTGAAATCAGTTTTTTTTGTCTATCCCATGTAACTAGCATTCCTTAATACCAACAGAACTTCAATGCATTCAGTAAATTTTTCACTGCACTAATCAAAGAAATAAAAGTATATTGACTTCTTTCAATTGCTCTTTGCAGTATTCTTTTCCTATTTCAGGTTATGTTACTTGTTTATTACAAGTCCTTTGGCGAGGTTCTTGCCGAATGTGGGCACCCGTTTTTCCACCTAACCTTGACTTGGGTGAGGATTTTGAGAAGGAGGGATGTTAGGTTGCCAGAGAACGTATGGTCCTGTACCGACATTCGTCTGTAGTAGGTGAGAGAAACCCCATCTGAAAACCTCACCTCGTTGGGTCGAGCAGGGTTTGAACCCGCGCTTTACCGCTCAGCAAATATCGCTGTAACGAAGACACTATTACTGAACTGCTGTCGGGTGATGTGGGATACTAAGTCAAGTGTAGAACTCATCAATAAATAATTATTTATAGTATTTTAAAATCTTGGTGAATAGTTACCCGTCAATAACCTAAAAGTGTTTTGAAAAAAATATTTTTGAAACAAAAACTTGTGTTATTAAAGCGTCTTCATACTGATCAGTGAGAACGTCCTCTTTAACCGAGTCTTAACTAACCCTAATCGTGAACGTAACTCCCCGATACGTAGAGAAACTCCTCAATCCTCCTAGTTGTAAACGTGGCAGTCGTAATCTCGGGACACAAATCCAAAAGACGAAGATCTCACAGCGCGACGGACATCCAGTTGCTCTTTTCAGTCTGCGGCGGTC
>NNCF01128055.1:120773-148809 GCA_002313205.1 Laupala kohalensis
GGGGGGGGGGGAGCAGCATCACTCGACTTCAATGCGGTAGGTCAGGGGCCGCGACGCTGTTGGGATTAACAGCGGAGATGTGGTTAAGCAGCAACGACCCGTAGGGACACCCCAGTGACTTAACACCACTGCGTTCAGCACCCAGGGACTGAGAGCCCTTTTCCCTTCGGAGCAAAGCGACGCGACGCTATTATCTCCTCTCGCATCTCCAACGATGCAGAGTTGCCAACTGCGAAATGAGGATTTGGACGTATGTGTTAATCAGCTTGGTTCCTTATCGCTCCTGAGAACACTGCTCTCTAATCGGCTGTGAATTTCTGAAGTGAAAGTGGAAAGAATAGGAAACTATACTGGGATTCATGTACATGTGGAAAGTCTCAGGCCACCCTAACAAACACAAACTTTATGGAGAATTTTTATTACTTGCTGGATTTATAGTGGTACCCACGAACTATTTAAGTGTTGCCACCATAACTATTCGAAATTTTTTTCTATGCACGAATCGCGCAGTCACACTATTTAATATGTATTTTGCATTATGTTTCCTGCAGTTTTAAATGAACTAGTAGACAGCTCTTTTAGTGAATTACTTCTCACATTTCTCGGTGACATTTTAGCGCACATATTACTCTTTCCATTCCATTACGGTAACTTTATACACGAATGACTCTAACCTCACAAAACAACTGATTACAAAAAGGCAGAGCGATTCCCGAGACAGTTTCCCTACGAGTTTGAGGTTTATATAATTGAACTTTACATTATATTTTTTAGTTCCTTGTGCAGTCATATTGAATTTTCCCCTTTACATGAATTTCAGTTTACTATGTTTTTCCCTTAGGTTGAGATAGAGACGGGAAGTATATTAGACGCGGTTATGCAACGTGCACCACAGGACGTAAGACAATTAATTGGAGGGATAGCTTCCATCAAGTATGATCATTTCGGTATACGTTTTATTGAGAAACCGAGCAAAGAATAAATGAGAAAGTAGCGGCAGAAATATTTGATTATAGGTTAATACAACACGAGAAGTGTAGACAATAGACGAGAAATCTAGAGGGATTGTGGAGATATTAATGAATACTAGCGAATTGTTAGAAAACGCGCATATCAACATGTTCCAGATTGGAAAAACGAAGCTAATGCTCGGAACATGAGAACATTGTATAGTGAGCATAGGGGTCTTAGATGATAAAATAAGGGGGTGATGTAACAGACACGGTACAGAAGCTTCTCGACATGAAAGATACATGTCTGACGTGCGGTATAGAGAAAGACAAGCTTTGGAACAATTCACAGCCATAAAAATAGGACATGGAGACTTTCTTGTTTATTGAAATGCGTTTGGTACAGACGACACAGAGTGTGTATGCAACGAAGGAAAGGAAATTCGTAGGAGCGTCTCCTGTAAGGCGCGAAAAAGAATGAGATAAAAGGAAAACAAGAATCCTGAAAAGAAAATTGTAGTAGGGTGGATAAAAAGGAAAACCACGAAGGAAATGTAGGTATAAGAGATTAAAATAGATATAAACACGACTCGCAAGTACACAACAAAATAACATGAGTTTTTTTCTTCAGTTTCATTTACATCACTGTAACGATAAAAAATGTACAAAGATTCAAATGTAAATTGTAAGAAAATCGAAAATGTATTTCACTTATGGACCAAATATATTTTCTCAATTATCAAAAGTGAAAAGTTAAGAAAATGTGTTATGCGTCACGTTAAAATGAATATGTTTTAAACATAATTATTGCTTTAACAATTTATTTAAGGATTAACGTACTTTGCGTAATGTAAAACTTTGAGATCAATGTGAGCATTTGTTTCAGTTTTCTTCAGAAATTAGAAACCACCGCCGCCGCCGCCGCAGTCTGGAATCATTTCCTCCCCGTTTACTCCACCTTCCATTGGGGGCCGTCGTTTATGAGCTCAATCTTTCACAGCGCAACTTCTTCTAATGTCTTACCCTCGGTCTTTTCCTTAACTTTACATTTTCACCCGTTTCTCCCCCGTCACATTCTCTCCGACTACTTTCCTCTCCGTCTTGGGTACGAATAATTTAAATCGCATTTCCCGGGAGTTTGCGATAATTTTATCGTTTGCTATACTCGGGACAATTTATTTTAAGTGTTTCAAGCACACAAATGGATGAAAGAGTTTCTTATTAATTTATAGATATAGATCAAAGAGAAAATTTAACAATCTCATACATACAAGTCTGCTCATTAATTTTATTAAAATCATTTAATAGTATCGAGTTTACAAAACATTCGTTTCATACAGAAGATTTTACAAAAATATATAAATAGTGCATCAAGTGTATAACTATACAACTGTCATTGAAACTAATCGTAAAGATGAAAGGTTTTTGCTTGATCGCCAAAAATTTAATGACGGAATTTGAATTAATGATTTTTTCCAGCTTGCAACGAAACAGTCATCAACGGTAGATATTATTCGGCATTCATCAATTTGTGCGTTCGTCTAAAGAGATAAAATACGACAAATAACTCCAATTAAGTAATTCTGACAATAATAAATTTTTATTACATATTCCGTTGAAAACATCTTGCGCATAAGTTTTCTTTTTCTTTTTAATTATTTACATTGTTAATGATAATTTATTATTCTGAAACACAAATATTGTGAAATTCTAAAACCAAAAAATTAAAACGTATATCTAGTCTTTTGTCTTCGATGTGAGTAATTTACAAACTCTGAGTTTTAGGTCATGTAATTTACAAGCTTAGTTCATGAAGGTGAAAATGCAAAGTTTGACATTTTGATAATCGAACGTTATCATTAGGATAATCAACTGAAGAATGTAACATTTATACATCATTGAGTGAAAGACAGTACAAATCCGGAAATAAAGTTATGAGGAATCGAATTCTTATCATCCGGGAAATGTATGTGCGATACTAAATGAATCAT
This sequence comes from Laupala kohalensis, assembly GCA_002313205.1. NCBI lineage: Eukaryota > Metazoa > Arthropoda > Insecta > Orthoptera > Trigonidiidae > Laupala > Laupala kohalensis. The sequence goes on from NNCF01128055.1 coordinate 123,715, forward strand.
TGAACTGGAACAAAAAAAAGAACGTTCATTTGGTTATTTTCGCCCTACTTCCACTCATCTCACCCCACTTTCCCTGTCTCATCAACGAGGTCTCTTCTTTCTTAACCACTTGTCATGTATCAGGTGTTCTTCGTTCAAGTAGTCGCTATTAGTCCTTTAACCTCAGTCAGTCAATTAGTGTCGTATTGTTCCGCCCCTTTTCTCATCTTTCGTTTCCTGCAAGTTCACCACGTATTATCGCGATTTTCACTATACCCAACTAACTAAACGAGATATCATCCCTGTTTTGATATGCAAACTTTTCTGATGTTAACCCTAAAAAATATTTTCTTTCATATAAATAATTAAAAACATACGACCTTTTATGGACGAAAAATATTTTTATTTTTGTGAATAGCTCACCACGTTTCGATGTGGATTTACGCCGTCGTCAGGTGATCAAGTATCTTTTATATGTGTTACAAATTTAAAAAGCTGAAAAAAAGAGAAAATATTAGGTGCATAGTTATGGCTAATTGGCACATTCATAAACGCAAAATAATATTAAAGATAGGTGTGTGAAATTTGAAATGGCGTAAAACATAACAGGTGTTTTGCTAAGTGTGAGAAATTGATAGTTTTCTTCTCTTTGGGTTGATAAATGAGGAAATCAGAGTAAGGAAAATGTAATTATGACGAGATAATGGTTGTGTGACAGAGGTTTAGTAAGAAAATCGAAACTCTGAGATCACATATGTGAACTGGAATAATATATGTTATTTTGCATAGTCACACGAAATAATTAATGTATTAACACGGTTATTTTATGCAATTTTGTAATTCTCACCTATTTTGTAATTCTCACCTATTCTCACCTATTATACTCGTAAGCAACTGGACAAGTCGGCTAATTAATTATTTATATTGTTTTACTTTCCATTTATACAGAACTAGCTGAGTACCCGCAGCTCTTCTCGCATGAATTCTGTAATACGTCACCAGCTTTTTTCTTTCTCATAGGGGTGATACCATTCACTACAGCGACACCAAAAATTCTGGACTCGTCGTACCCTTCCCAAAGTTGTCACACCTTTATACGTCATACCCTTTCCTGAGGTGCTGGGATTTAGAGGGCTGATCGTGGACTTGAGCAGCATCGGAAATGTCATTAATAATCTCAGAGATCCCTAAACCTTTGATCTCCACACTTACATAGGTAACTTTCGATTATTTTTAAATGTCTACCCATTGCAATCCCTTACGAAGAGGGTGGTAGGAGTGTCTTATTTCCCACGTGGGCTGAATATAAACTTACGCAATTCCAGGATGTCAACTCAGCAATGCAATATTTCTCTACCCTTGAGGTGCAAAGGGGTGTATGGGCTGATTTTGAACTTTAGGATCTAGGAGAATGTCACTACTAATTTCAGCTGCCTCGATAACTATGATATCAACACTAATAAAAGTAATTTTTGATTATTTTTACATTTCATCGCTTTACTAAACGAGTATATTCCTTCATATGCAGTGATAGTGGACTTAAGCGGCATTGAGAGAGTGATTCCTTTCTTCCGCGACCGCAAAACGGATGTATTCAACCCCAATTTGGGACGTTATTGATAAATTTAACCCGACACCCATTCCTACTCCAAGTCTCGCTGGATACCTCGACCGTACACACTAAAAAGGATTCCCCTATCTACTTATGAAATTCAATAGTTCATTAAGATTATTCGTTTCATTTCCGAGAATTGTTGCTTAATCTGCAGCCAGACCAATGTTTCTCCGTATTCTGGTGCATTTTCTGCAATCAGTTAGTAGGTGGCTCACTGTTAGAGACGAACTACACTCCTCACATACGGGTTGATCAAGTTGCAAGAGATACCGATGAGTAAGAGGAAATTGTCCTATGCGCAGGTGAATCAGCAAGACCCCCTCACGCCAGGCTGACTTACAGGAAATGACCCACGACTTAGTTAAGTCAGAATTTATTCCCTTCAATAGCCAACCGCTCATTGTTCTATTCCCCCAGTATCCTTGTCTTGATGGAATTTAAGACTCTTTGAAGAGACAAAAGCACATTCTGTATGTTCTGACTCAGCTTCTCGGCTGGGTACTTGGAGGTCACTCGGGGAATCAGAAAAAATCAAGAAATTTGATCATCGGGAGCACTTTGTTGATCGCAGTGCTCTAAATATTGCGTAGCACTCAGCAGTGTAAACACAGCATAAGTCGCCTAAATGCCGTGTCTTTATGTAGCTCTGTACACATAATTTCACTATGAGCTTAATTTCTTTTACATATCATAATGTAACATAACTTTAAATGTACTTCTAACCTTAGTGTCCGCCTGTTCTCGTCTGTCTTCGTCCATTCTGTTGTCACTTATTCGTTAGTCCTCTCCTCCAATTTTCTCACCTTCAGTGTTCCTTTCACAATCGCCGTCTCATTCTAACGCACTACTTCTCTATTTTTCCTTCTTTAATATGTCTCGTGTTAGGACAATCTGTAATACATATTCCTTGTAATCAGTATATTTTGTATTTGTCTTTCAATTCGTCCGTTCTACTTATACTCCCAGTTCTTTATTTATTCATTTTTCCACCGTATTCTGTCCTTTCTGAACGATATTCGTCACATTCCCATAACACTTTTAATCTTCCTCCAAATTTCCACATACACTGTGTTCTTAAATCTTTCTTCTCTGTGTATACTTGCTAAAGTTACTATGGCCTGGCACGAATTTCACTATATTTATTAATAGTAAACCATTTACTATTATTTAATGAAAAGTCACCTTTTTGAATCGATTTATAGATATAATCGATTGATTCTCTAGTCATCCAACAATTCGTCCGACACAGCAAGTGGGTCGGAAGAATCTAGCTTTCCTTTACGATTTCAACCAGCAGGGGCTAAATGAATGGTGTTAGTTCTCTTATTTTTGATCAATAATTTTAATATTATATCACCCTTGGATTTGAACTACTTATCATTTTAAAAAATTGTTTCTTCCTGCTAACCGTATATTCCGTCAAGATGGTTGCGAAAAAGTGGAAAAAGTTTATGTTTTTGTCTCTACTTGGCTCCCTCTCTACTTTCATTTATTTATTGCAAAAGATTAAGCCAAGATCATTGTTGATTCATCACTTGCTAATGGCTACGACTGAAATATATAATAAAAATATGAAGATATTTGCTAAGATTTAACTACATCATAAACCCATGTATGTGCTGACTGACACAATTATTATGAAACAATATATCTAACTGGAAATCTTATAACTTTATAGAAAGCAATTTCATATTATTGTGGAGTCAATTTGATTGTGTATAGGACGCATGACCGGTAAGGCCACTTTTGAAACTTGAAAATTCTTTCTAAAAATTTTGAAGGATACATAATATTAAACTGTCTGAGTAAAAATGAGCAAAAGTGAGAGCATTTATTTGCGCCTAACCACGTAGAAACATTTTCAGAGCCAAAGAAATCATGAGGAAACTATTTGGAGTGAAAATGAATGCATAATTATTGATCAATACGAAGTCCACGAAACCTATCAACAATGCTTTTCGAGGAGACTTAAGTTCATGATATCGTATGCAGAAGAAAAAAATATTTATTCATAATATTCGACTCAATTAAGTATTTGGATGTGAAAAAAAAATGTCCTCAGCCCCCAGCAATACGAATCAAAAAAATGTATGATTCAGGAATTTTGTACAAGCAAACTTGAATTTTGTACAAGTTGCGGTCATTAGTTATTAAATATTGAAAAGGGGGGGGGGCTGGGGAAATATTTCGCCAGCCCCCCCAACACGAATTAAAAAATTTAACACTGCTATCTTATTCTTTAAATTTTGTACAATTTAGTACAACAAATGATAATGTTGTTAACCTATTGTTAATAAAAATATTGAGGAATAGATCACCATCTCCCCCCCCTTCACACTGTTTCAAAAATTGAACGGTTTTATTATATAGTAATACTAGCTGAATACCCGGCTTTGCACGGGTTAGGGAGAAACAATAATATAAATATAATACATAAATAAAAACAACAAATTATAAAGCACAATAATACACTACTTCATACAAATTTAAGAATCTTCTTTATTTAACACCTGTTTATAAACTACATTTTTTGTTTCATATCCAGGAGAAAGAATATATAAATTTTTAGGCGAACCTACTCTGGAGCAAGCAACATAAAGTTGCCCGTGTCTAAAACATGGCGATCTTAGATCAACACCACAAAACTTTAAAGACTGTCCCTGTGATTTATTAATGGTAATTGAAAAAGCTAGCCGGACTGGAAACTGTAATCTTTTAAAGTTGAAGGGAAGATCAGTTGGGATTAGAGGTATCCGTGGAATAAAAATTATTTCACCTTTTCCTTTTCCAGTTAAAATGACTGCCTGGATTATATTTTTCATTAATTTTGTCACACACAATCGTGTCCCATTGCAGAGTTTTGGTGGATCTAAATTTCGCAATAAAATGATTGGAGATCCTACTTTAAGTATAAGGCGATGTTGTGGCAATCCAGCTGGATCAAGTGAATTTAGGAATTCCGTTGGATAATTGACGGCTTCGTCAGCATCCACTACGGTATCAACCGATTTATATTCAATCACGTCTCCTGGCAGCATGGCTAGTATCTCCTTGTTAATTACATTAACATCATCGTTCTTAGGAGCAAGAATGGCTCTTTCTCGCAACCATTCTAAATTTTTATAATTTTGATTAACGTTAGGATAGACTGCTTGTATCATATCGCGGACAGTTTTCACCGATACACATAAATCTGATGACAATTTTATCATACCAGATGCTTCAATAACTAATCTATCTTCTCCAATCTCCAAAAGTTTATTTGCAAAATTTTGAGCATTCCCATCTCTTAAGAGGATTCGCATGTTTTGTTTAAGGCTAATTTCTTGGACATGATTCCATAGAACAGAATGTTTTAAACAGGCATAAATTTCATCGGCTGGAGTCGATTTTGGAATGACAGGCAGAGTTTGACGGAAGTCTCCACACAGGAGTACCAGAGCTCCTCCCATTAAACTGCAGTTTCCTCTAAGATCTTTAAGTGTTGCGTTGAGGGCCTCAAGAGATTTTTTATGAGCCATCGTACACTCATCCCATACTATCAATTTACATTCTATAAGAACTTGTGCCTGGCCGCTTGTTTTATTTATATGACATGTGGGATTTTCTTGTCGGGAAATATTAAGTGGCAACTTAAGGGCAGAGTGGGCTGTTCTTCCTCCTTCCATTAATGTCGCTGCAATACCTGAAGATGCAACGGCTAGAGCAATTTCTCCATGAACCCTGATTTCAGCGAGAACTAAATTAATTAAAAATGTTTTTCCCGTGCCACCAGCAGCATCAAGAAAAATGATTCCTCCTTCTTGTTTATCTACTTGATCCATTATTGTTTCGTACGCGAATTTCTGATCTTCATTAAGAAGTGGCTTTTTATCCGCGATGTATGCTTCTAAGTCTAAGACATTGTAGCTAGTTTCACGTATATAATCTGGATAAAATACACCCTCTTGATGTTGTACAGGTGCAAAAAGACCGAGTTCCACTAAAGTCTTGTTAACCATGGTGATACACTTTTCCTCCAAAATAATCAAAGTTTTATTAAAAATGTCGGAGTTAAACGTAATATCCAATGTAGGATTTTCACTTCGAACTTTAGCCAGTATATCCTCACTCATTGATTCTTTATATTTTTCCCATAATGTTTTTGGGTTAGATGGATTACAGGAGGTTATTATGATGGCAAACAAAATTCGGATTTGTCCTGGAAGAGAAATCAAACTGGCCTCTCGCAATGAGTCATCCCAGTGTTGATCTCCTTCTAGCAACCCTAAATTCTGGCAAGCTTCTCTGAATGTCTCACATATTTCTCCGTTTACCGTTCTTAATTCTGCAAATGAGCGAGGTCCTCTAATGGTATGTAGAAGCATTCTTAAAAAATAACATTCGGCGTTGTTAGGATGGACTGTGTAGACTCGGCCCAATGCGTCACATGAATAAATATTATGCTCAGGATCAAAGTTGCCCATTTTTCTTCTACAAAAGACTTTCCTTGATGTATTCCACGTATAATATCTCGGCAATTCTGAATACAATAGTGTTCTTGCAAAAGTATCCTGCTGGCATAGTTGGAAAAATGCTGTTAAAGTTGTGTTTGGCGGCTGATCAATCACTCTTGCGGCACTATCAGTTGAGAAGTATACTCGTTGACCGTTTTCTAAATGAATGCTAAGGTGAACCACAGTAGGATACCGTTCATGAATTGAAAATCCGAAGATTCGCCAAACAGCTTCGTTGCTACTGACGTATCTTCCCAACTGATAACGCTTTACTTCATTGTTGGTGTCTTCATTGCCTACACCAAAAACTGCCATATCAGAACCTTTATTAACATATTTGCAGATATACTTAATAGATTTGACACTATTGCAGTATTCTACGTTAATATGTGCGTTAAACATTTTTGATAATAATGGAGAATATGGTACAATCCAACTGTTATCCACGTCTATTTCCACGTTGCTTCGCGTCTTCAGTATTGCCGTAAAACCTCCATTTTCTGGAGCTCGCCGTCTATATAAAGGATAGCCGTCGTTTCCTGTTTGTGTATCTTTAATTAATTTTCGAGGATAGTTTTTGGTGCATTTCCCATCTTTCATACATGGCGAGTTCCGATTTATATTTCCACATGGTCCATGGATCATATTTTTAGTTACCACAGCGTATAAATCAGGATCTTCTTCTTGGTTAGGAAGTTCAGCAGATATAATAGCGTCGATTTCTGTTGGTTGAATCTTCCTTTTCAACCAAAATAAATTATGTGAATGTGGTAAACCTCGTTTCTGCCATTCAATGGTGTACATCCAGCATCTCACCTCTCCAAAGATGTGACCTTTTGTTATAATATTAATGAATTTTTGTTGCTTTTGTTTAAAAACTCTCGCAATTAAATCGTGGCGATCACTGGATGACTGACCGTTGATTAGCATTTCTTTAATCTCTGACCAAATCGGGTTGCAGGTAAACGTAATAAACAAATCTGGTCTCCCGTATGTCCTTACATAGGTCATTGCATCTTGTGTGTACTCATGCATGTGTCTAGGACTGCCCGTAAACGTCGCTGGCAAAATAACCAAAGTGCCCAGATTCTCAATATTTCCGTCATTTGCTACCGCATCTCTTAGGTGAATATATTGGTCCACTCTTAATTTTTTTTGATTCGAACGAATAAACTGAAGACGTTCACTTTCAATCTTTACATACATATCCACGATAAATTGATGGAATAATTGTCTGCAATTTATCACGTGGTTGTGTTTAGTACCTCGTATCATTAGACGGTAAGCATAATAATCCATAGCAGATACCTTTGCACTTGTTGGAATACCTGTTGTTGGATTAACTTGCCTCAGATTGAAATGATACCCATCTTCACCATAAGGAAATAAAATAGGATATTGTAGAGCATCATACGACCTGTGCGTTTCGCAAATTCGCTGCAATGATCCACTACGTAATTGAAGCACGATATCTCGCTTTTCAAATTCATTACCCGATATCACAACTGCAACTTCATCCACTACAGGAGCGTTGAAGCGCCGTTCATGCTCTCCTGCTGGTTTTCGATCTGCTTTTATAATAATTTTATATGCATCTGTGGGCATATGATCAATTGAAGTTTCAAACGTTTTTATGTAAATATTGTGTGCATGGAACATTTGTTGTAAATCAGATACAATCTCACGTCTTGTTCCTGAATTGTTGGCGCATCTTTGGTCGGTCTCAACTTGGTCGTTTCCAATAAAATATAATTGTAAAAATTTTGGTTGCTGATTAGGCAACGGCAACAACGATCCTGCTTTATGGTATATCTGCCCTTGTACTGTGAAAGTGGATTGAAATCCAGGCTGATTAATAACAGATGTGGCTCCAAATGAGGTCATTTGAAAACATGAGTTGTATTTTCGGATATTACTCAGAAAATGTCTTGACTGTGGTGTATCACCAGTTGTATATTTTAAGAGTTCTTGTGGTAATGGGTCCAGTTGGTTAAGTTTTAATTTACCATTATTGCAGCAAAGACCGGGAGGTTCTGATTTAAACTTTTTGGCTTGGCAATTGCGGCAAATTAAATCCATTTTTCCTATGTTGATACTGGCGTGATGTGCGTAATCTATGTGAGGGTCATAGAATAATGCTTCACACTGTAAATCGGAGTATTCATCAGTTCGTGAACGTCTCGTTCTATCTCTGATTTGTTGCAGCCTGACCTCTCGTTGTTGTTGTGGTTCAGAGGCTCTGGATGTTGCAGCTCGGTTTCGTAGATCATTAAGCCTGACCTCTCGTTGTTGTTGTGGTTCAGAGGCTCTGGATGTTGCAGCTCGGTTTCGTAGATCATTAAGCCTGGCCTCACGTTGTTGTTGTGTTTCAGAGGCTCTGGTTTTTGCAGCCCTGTTTCTCATTTCTTGGAGTCTGGCTTCACGGTGTCCTGCTGTTTCTGAATTTCTAGATCTTGCAACTCTTTCACGTATCGTTGCTAATCTTTTATCTCTTTCTTCATTACTTTCAATAGCTTTACATTTTTTTGGAGGCATTGTTAAGCAATGATGTTCAATTGTTTTTGTTTATAATTCTAAATTACCAAGTGTAGGTTAAGTACGAAAAATTCTTTTGTTGTGTTTCTATGACAGCAAAAAAGTAAACAAATTACATACATACATACATACAAACACTCTCCTTTATATATAAGATTAGTTGTAGTAAACTCAGAAGTGCGTTAGCTCCAATTGCATAATAATAAAATAATTGGCACGTATTAGAAAAGAGACCAAACGAAATGCAAAAGAACCAAGATTTAGTACAGGTCACAAGGAAGCAGAAGAGACGAACAACATGTTTCGTTCCACCTTACATTCAGCAACGTTGAAGACATTGGAAAATAAACGTAAATACAAANGAACAAACTAATATTGCAGGATACTTAATTACAAGAATTCAACGTAACACCATTCATTTCATGCATTTGATAAAGTAAATACCATTCATTATGTACGCACAATTATGGAGTTTATACCACCACAGATACGGTACTTAATAATCAAAACAATATAAACAGTGGAGGTTCTGGCGTTATCCACCTATTTTCCATTTGCTTCATAGGCAGGAATGTTTATATATCAGCGTGGAGACTCAATTTCAGACACATGAGAAAATCATGAAATTACAACTAGAATGTTATCTTAGTGGTATTTTTAATAGCAAGCCCTATGCACATAAAGAGAACGGAATAGTTATATTGCTTTAAATGAAGAAAATTAATTTACTCAAACACAGCAAAGAATAGTGCAAATTATTTAATAACGTTTCTTAAATAAATGTTTTTATCATAATAAAACCTTATAAAGCAAAACTTTCAGGTAATGGATAACAGTTTTATTAATAATTCATTCCTATTTGTGAAAATAATGCACTATTTTTACAAACCCCATTCTGAACCGGGTTTTTCCTCCGGTACAGACAGATTTCACTCTGGCTCTCCAGGCTATTGCCTAGGAAAAAAAGCCTATTGTCCATTGAAATAATAAATATCGAATTATTTTAATATTTAAGATTTACATACAATATTTCAAAATAAATCTATAGTTTATAATAATACGTACTTGTGAAATTTTTGTGTTTCATTAAATCCAAATTTGTTGGCATTCAATTGATACTATAACACGTATCGACCTATTTTTATTCTCACCTTAGNTCCCTTACTTGCTTTCGGAGAGTAAATTAGTTTATTGTCCTCCACGTAGTCATACGCAGTTTGTGACTGCTTTTTGACAATACATTTATTATTATTATTATTAAATTTATGGCATTGCCTACTCATATTCATTTCGTTCTTATTCATTTATCTATTATAGTAATTTTCACACAAATCTACTCTACAAAATCGTACTGTGGTGAATAGTAAGAATTGATTATGTTAACGCCAAATCGAGCACGATCGAATGTCGCCCTCTAAGACTCAAGTTACGACTGGAATTATCCAAAAACTATTGTTCTTCGTACATATTAACAATATAATTATCATTTGCTGTGTAGGAATTGAATTCAAGAGGAAAATTCGTGAAATATGTCTAATTTTAAACGGTGGGTTAGGTCAACTGAGTTCAGCATTCTTTGCAAAATAATTTAAACATAAGGACATTTTATTTATTTTTATACCAACATTTTTGCGGCACTGTTATACGGAATTCTTCTTAACGGTAGAATCATATTCTTCCGCGACATCTCTTGGTTCCCGACCACCATCCCATGAAGGGTGCCACAGACTTTCGAAGATTGTTGGCACGATTTTCAAGATATCTGCGGAAAATGCATGCCTTATACAGTCGGTGTACAGTATTAAGATTACTTAGGTCGCGATTATTAGTGTAGTAAATAACACGTCACAATATTAAGCATGCATCAAAATAATACTGTGTCAATAAATTATTATTAAAATGCAATGACTATGTGATTAAGTATTCTAGGATTTACACGTATTTCGTGATCTATGCTATTTTAACTAACCTTCTGTACGGAAATATGAACGTTTATTTCTATTTATCAAAGTTATTTTTTCTTTACCTGGCTACCTGATAATATGGCAGATACAACTTTTTCCCATATGCTAGATGTAGGCATGTTTTATCATATTCGTCGTTAAACGATGTAAATAGGATGTTAAAATCGTTATTACGAGTATATAGTAATGCACAAAGGAGCGTCACGTATCTTCCGTACAATTCCTTATGCATATTGTTTAAAAGCATGGTCAGTCGCGGCAATTGTCAGGACCAAGTAACATCCTTTTCAAATAAATGAGTCGAGCTAATTTTTAAACGCTATTATCTCGGAAAGGAAAAGTTGAATGAGAAAACAATAGGAAATCGTCAACACGTATTTTTATGCTTTTTTTTCATGTCCGTGATTTACTCCGTACGGTTAAGCAGACAAGAAACTACAAAGTTGTGAGACATTTACGTAATCATGTAGACTTGTATGGTGATGGTTTTTCTAATAATTAAACAGAAACGAACGAGTATTTTCATCTGTGTCACAACAATGCCTCCGGATCGTAGAACATTATTACGTCACTGCGATGACGTTGTAGCGATGGAAACGCCTTCTTCTGGGCCTCNACTTGTATGGTGATGGTTTTTCTAATAATTAAACAGAAACGAACGAGTATTTTCATCTGTATCACAACAATGCCTATAATATCTATAGTAATCATGTAGACTTGTTGGTGGTTTTTTCTAATAATTAAACAGAAACGAACGAGTATTTTCATGTGTCACAACAATGCCTCCGGATCGTAGAACATTATTACGTCACTGCGATGACGTTGTAGCGATGGAAACGCCTTCTTCTGGGCCTCTTCCCCCTCCACATCTCCGTCGCGAGCTCAGGAGTCACCGTGAACGAGGAACGGATTAAGTTAAAAGCCGGTGCAGCTCCTTCTGGCCATAGATGTATTATGCAACATGCAACCCGGAACGCTTTCAAAGCGCCACGTACATCACCACCCCCACTCTTCCTCCCCTCCTCTCGGGTACAAGCTCCTTCCTTCGTTTCCCTTTCCCACTCACAAAAGACAATTTGAACGAACGTTCAACAAAGGAAGACGATAGAGTCGACACGTTTAGAGATGCCCCGTAGTCCCATGTCAGCATCATAGCACGCTTATTTATTCAAATGCACTTCATGTTTTGTGTAATTGGAAGGAAACTGAAAGATATTGTTTTAATAACTTTGCGCTCTTGTTCCAGTTACACTATTACACATGAAACTATAATATTTCCTGTTATGCCAACGTTTCGATAAAATTTAAATATTTCTGTATTTTAAGTTAAAATTTATGTATTTTTGCGATGTTTTGTAATCATGGTATGCGATTGAGTTTTGATCTTATACCTTTATCAGAACAAAAATTCCGTGTTTACTACAGTTACTTTTATTTCTACTTTTTGCTTATCATGTACTGATATAAAATTTAATTAGTTCAATTTCAATAAAATTACGAAATATTTAGTTTGCTCTCCAATTCGAGGAATTAAAAAAAATTCTCTTTTGTATTGTAATGCACAGGACTTTTCTCATAAATAAATATTTTTCACAAAACAATCGTGTTTGTGCGTACATTCTCCACAATGTACCATTTTCATAAATTTACACTTTTACAAGTAATTGTTTGATTCTACACTTAAAACTATCTCTACTTGCACACATGGTTTTTGATAACTCATATTCTCGTAACAATTCATATGGAAAAAAAACAACAACAAAATTCATTCTGGATTAAATATTTAATTCCTTCATAGCAAGCAGAAGAGAACCAAATTACTAATAAGTATCACTTTGTAAGCGAGACCCTTCTCTCATCAAGAACTCTCTAGATCTCCTATACCACCAACGACCGGTGTTTCGCGAGTTTCATGTAATACTTAGAACCTGGATTTGTTCCCACCGTCTTGCTCTCAGCAGTTAGCTAAGAAAATGTATAGCGACGTTTGCTTTCGCGAAGTCGAGCAACAAGTGGACAATTCAAGAGGTTGTAATGGTCTACTTGTACCGGCTGCCTCGCGAGATTACATGCTTTTGGTCGCAAAAGATGCCCTGTGATAGTCTGTGCAAGTGGATGAATCTTTTAAGGGAGTGGATGGAAAAGACAAAAAAGTTAGATAGACCCACTACGAGTCGCCTTGGAGGAGATCTATTCAAATATGAAAATTTCAAACATAAAGCCAATGATTTCCATACGGTTCTTTTGCTGTAATATAAAACCACCATCTTGAACATAACTTTTAGAGCTAAATGTATGAAATTAAAGTACTATTTAAATATCTTGGTCCTTTTTACCTCGTCTACAGTGCATAAAGCCGGCGGTGGTCTAGTGGAAGCGTCTTTCGCTTTCACGATCCCGCTGAGTGGTAGAGAGTGGGTTCAAACAATACTCGGCCGAATTAGGTGGGGTTTTCAGCTAGGGTTTTCCTCGCCTACTTCACACAAATGTCGGTTCGGCACCACAGGATCCCCGGCAACCCAACATCTCTCCTTCCCAATTCTCTCTCCCAAGTCCAACGGTTAGGTAGAAGAGCAAGCCTCATGTCCTGAACCACGACAAAAAAGACATTACATAAAGTGGTCCATTTGACCCAACTTTTTAAATTTCAATAATATCTGGTGGATAGACATAATATGGTCGTTTTCAATTGTTACTACTCATAGATGGACTGTTCTACCTAAGTGCATCAAAGTAATTTTCAAAAATATGTTAAGTTCATCTTAAGTTAAGGCCATATAAATACAACGGACCTTTTAACCTCCCCCTACCATGCATGATATATCATTATGAGAATATAAGACGTTGTAGTCTTACAATAGTCTTTTGAGTTTATTGTTTCTCCTCCGGTCATGGATTACACATGGATTAAACACAGTGGCAGAAAATAACAAGAGTGGTTTGGATAAACTTGTTCCTCGATATGTGCCTCGATCTCTATGGCGACTGCACTGAAAAATAGGTCCTACATCGTAAATAAAGTTTTGTAATGATATCGTTTGTTGTTTATTATTAATACACAAACGTTCTCTTACTTTATTTGGGTCCCATTATGGCGGTTATCGCAATATTTATTGGAGGAATATATCGAACAGCTATATGAAAATATATTGTGTCTATTGATACACATATGGACAGCGCATCCACGGAATGGATAATAAACAAATTAACGTATGGAACTGAAATTCTCTGCTGCAGTACGAGATAATCAATGTATGAATGATTCAATGGATCAGTGAGTAAATGATTTAATTATCGTCACTGTACGACTCAATGGGTAAACATAACGTATTTAAGTACATTTCTGCAGACCAATTATTTGTATGCAATATTTAAAGACATTCTATTTCTACGCAAAATCATCATGTACATTTGGTCACGCATTACTCGTGTGCAACTCGGAAATGACAACTTTTATTGTATTTCGATCGTCGAGTCGCGTTGTTCCGGTAAATACTTGAGTTTAGTCCCGTTCAAATGAAGTACAATAGGATAAATCAGTGTTACCACTTGTCATTCGTATTCATTGATTCAGTCATTCCCTCAATGACTTTGTCTTTAAGCTAATATATTATCAGCGAAAATTCGTTGAGAACATGTTGACACCTTCTTTTGCAGCCCATATGATGCTGGTTCAAACTCGTTCATGCTGCACTGGGAGTAGTTTTTAATTTACGAATTTAGAGTGAACGATCAAAGTTCTTATTTGATATATCTTGAGAATCTTTCAAGAGATCACAATTAAAAATTTTGTCGAACTTCAGTTGCGAATAATACTAAAGCTGTACTCATTATTTCGTAGTGTTTCAATAATAATTGATCTAGTTAACAAGGAGTCCTCCAATTTACAAACTTGAATATGAAAAATAAAATTTATTTGCGAATTGTATGGATGAAATAGACTTTAAGTATTTTAATAGTAATACAATTCAACGATGTTACAATGACAGCTAATTGCAACGTTTCTGCTGGGATTTTGCTCTTCAAGAATTTATTGATTCTCAAAAAATATTATGATTTTTTTTCTATGAATGTTAATTAAGGACTCCACATTATTGCATTACTGCTCGACAGCTTTTCGAGAGCTCATTCATATTCTATTATTTACAGAACGCGACACTGTTCTTCTCTTGGCAAACAACTGCACCTACCATCTCCTCTCAAAACTTCTCTTCACGAACTTTTTCTTTCCTGTTCACCGAAGAGCCTTACATCTACAGCGCTATGCATTTCCTGCCAGAACTTAGGTTGCCACAAAGTAGCGGTATCATTGTACAACTTTCTAAAAACTTTGGTACATCTTCAGACGCAGGGAAGTACATAGCCATTCATTACTCTCATTTAAATGTCTTCCCCGCAGGTACTTTCTTTCTGGATAGACATAAAAACATTCTGTAATTATTACTTTGAATTTAATTTACGTAATTGAACCAATAGTTCACTTAATTCCCTCTTAATCGTAGTTTATGTGTTGTTGTGTCAAATGATGCACTGCATGTAATTTTGGGCATGTTGTCTATCGACTTGGAATTGCGAAAGTGGGTCCTACGGTTTAGAATGCGGAGAGAGGGAAGAACGCTAGATGAGAAGGAAGTGCGAATAACTGAGAAAGGCTGAAAACGTCGTATAGCAGACATATAAACAAGAAGCGTGGCAAATACGATGGAATAATTCGCAGAAAGGCCGAAATACATAAAGATTTACTGAGAATGTGACCGAATGGTTTATACCGAGTTATAGGACGATACAAGTATTAACAGGACGTGGTGACATTAATAAGTATTTAGAGAGGTTTAAATGAGTGATATCAGGAGAGTGTATGCGTAGTGGTGGTGAAGAATCAGTTGACCACGTATTACGGGATTGTGGGGTAGAGAGAGCAAGATATTTAAATCGAATAAAGATAACAGATGTTCCTTCGATTAGTAACCATGGACATTTAATAGATAGTGAAGAGAAATACATCATCTTCGAGGAGTTTGTTAACAGCATATGGAAAATAAAGGAAGATGTTTGGATGATGACGTGGTGTTGATTGAAAACGATCTGAAGAATAAAAACAGAAAGAATAATGCCATGGAATGTTTGACGATGAAAACATGGTGTATGTAACATAGAATACGCTATATTGATTCACTGCGAGAACAGAGAACCACGTGTGATATTAATAACGTCTTGTACTGAATTATTCATGATTTAAAGAAATAAATAAAATAAATAGTTTGTGTGTTGTGGAATTGTTTGCTATATGCAGAAGAAAGAACTGCATACTTGAGACGTTACCGGATATGTTAAATAAAAACGATGCATGGACACTAACAGAGACCCAAACAAATTACACCATATTTGCACACATTGTGAATAGGGTAGCAGCACTACAAGAAGCCATCAAACGTTAGATATACGCACGCCTCCTCGAGGTGGGGATGGGAAACGCCGAGTGTCAGACAAGTTGTGTTGTGAGTAAGATGGAATGAAGACTGGATGTGTACCTTGTTATACGACATGCAACATATACAGGGTAACCAGAAGAGTCAAGATAATGAAAAAAACGTTATTTGGCATTGTTTTAAATACATTTTAATACGTAATGTCAACGGATTGACAATAGAACAATCCATCCATGATAATATATGAATTCGTAACGCGAAAGCGTGACTGTCTGTTTGTTACTTAATCACGATTAACTCACCAAACAGATCGCGATGAAATTTGGTGAGGATATAGTTAAGATGTCCAGCATTAACATAAGCTAGCTTTTATTTTTTTAATGTATGAAAAGAAAGATAAAAAATGAAGTTGAAAATAAACGTCCATGAAATCGGGGGGTGGGGGGAACGGGCCGTATTCACTTCCGCTGTCTAAACTATTGGAGTTAGATGAAAACTATGAGTGGCAGTATTGTTCGTCTCGAAGAGGTCTAAAAAAAGACCGCGATAGCACATGTCTATCTACTAAAGTTAATTTAAATTATCAAAAAAAGGTTATGTAAAATAGAAGTGTTGAAATACTTCAATTTAAGTCAGGAATTTATGAAGGAAAAAATCAATCTTAATCAAATTTAATATGTGTTTTGTGTTGTGCATTTAAGAAAGGTAAAAACATCTTTAAATCGTAAGGTTTGGACGAATGGTTTAGATTTTATAAGCGCTTTAATGAAATGGTGCAACCGCGCAGCACCAGTTGTATCTTATATCGGAAGCAAAAGTTTGACCTGCGAGTAAAACCAGTAAAAAAATCTGGACAACGAGGGGTAATCAGTTAGTTTTATATAAAAATAAACTTCATATATTATCATACAGAAAGTTAGTTACATTCAATTTTCTAGCTTAGATAGTGATTCTATATTGCTAAGATCCTGTTATATCTTGCCGTTATTCTTATCCCTCTAGAGATCTTCTCCATTCTAATCATGTGGAATACGCAGCTCCATTTGAATGTAGAACTTCTCCATTAGCGTCTGGGTTTTGGGCCACTCCTAATCCCTTTCGCATAGCATTCCAGCAAAGGCTTCGCACCCTTGGGGGGAAACAGGGGGACAGCCACTCATTAACGTGTGTGCCCTCACTACTGCTACCTTTGAGAAAGATCGACACCGTCCTCCTATCTACTACAACTCCCACAACCCACAGCTACACGTTATCATTCCCTCCGTTGTCACTTGATTAATTACCAACACATTTACAACCGCCAAACCAACCTGTCTTACTACTCCCCATAGCTACCCCAAATTTCCAGCCTGAAAACTCGTACCATGCACAATCCCGATAAACCACCTTCCTCCAAAAGTCACCCACTCCTAAATCAGCCACCATCAATCTACGACCTTGCCCTACCCCAACCCATGTATACTACCCCACACACCTCCATCCACCCTTACCAGCCCAGCCACCCTGGCACAAGTCACCCCGCAATCTCCTCATGAATCATTTACCGCTCTGCCAGTGTTCATTTTGTTCCGATGAATCATTCATCGCGCAACCTCACGTAGCAATTCTCACTGAACGGCGAACGGTTTGCGAACGACTCTGCCCCCCCCATACTTCCCCCTTCTCAAACACCCTTTCTCCTCCCACTCAAATGAGGACTGTGTAAATTGGATGTATTAAATTACAAAGGGGTAAAAGGCTAAATTAAAATTGAAAATGCGAGGCGTTTTCCACTGAGTCGCGCGCGCGTGTGTGTGTGGCGGGGGTGAGCGATGAACAGAATTCTGAAAGGAGGCGTGACTTAAAAAATGCTGTATGATTATGTGATATAACGCTGATCAAAATTGCTCGAGGGCTTTGCATTCAAATTGATTCTGTGATGGATCAAGAGAAGGATTTTTAATGCAGGGGCTCTTGTAGTTGGTATATACTGTTTTTTAAGAGCATCGAGGTGTAAATTAGGTTCAACATTCGAAAATTATACCACTCGGTGCTAAATATGAAGTGCTTGATTGAAGAACAAAGTCATCACATAGTATATTACTTCTTTCCATTTAGATATGAATGAAAAAAAAAAGTAAAATTTCGCTGAATGAACCACGACAAAATAATACCCTCTACATCACTTTATAAAAATACTGCTAATAACATACACAATAACCACACTGCGAGGTAACAGATTAATGGTGTTACATTGAATGAAAATGGGAGAGGGGACCAGGATTCGAATCTGGGATTTTCATATTGGCACACTGACATGCTACCAACGGCAAGTGATGGCATGTCCGCGCTTTAAACCGAAGGTTCCGAGTTCAAATCCTGGTCTTGAGTTCAAATCCATTTTCATTCAATGTAACATCATTAATATACTCTTAAGTTCATTTAAAGCAACATGATTACTTAAAAGGAAAAAAAATATGACGCGTAACGCAGTATGTTCCCTTTTGATATCAATAATTCATATACCTTCAACAATTAATGAATCAATTATTTTTCCAATACAACCGAAATTAACGTAAGTGCTGTTGAAATATGTCCCTATATGACGCAAAAACAAGGCATTGTTTATTGTAATCAGAGGTCCAGATATTTTATAATACAGTTTACTCAAAACAAAAGTACAATTATTTTAAAACAAAATTTGAATTTTTACAACGAATAGACAAAAAAATTTAACAGCCAGAAACAAAAGAACATGACCTATATATGGAGGAAGCACTGAAACATAATTACAAAGTACTGCGCCCAAAAAAAGGTGAGAGATTATTAAACAAGGAACTATGAAAATTCATGACAGTAAATACACACGATAAATCAGGCATGTTTTCTGTATATTTTTATTTCTATGAATTATACGGTGCAGCCAAAATCTATTTCCTGTTTTTAGATGAAATGTCACCGGATGCATTCCGCGTTCGATGGTCTACGCGATGAATCGTTTTAATGTAGCAATAAGGATTTTTGCTCTAGATGACTTAGCACGGGCGCAGCCCGTTATTTGGGAGTCTGGGGGTGAAACCCCCAGAGAGCAAAGCGAGTAAAATGATAATACGTTTGGAAATGTACATATTACAAAAATATATTTTCTAGATTACTGCATGTAAAATATACACAAACATAAATAAAAATAGTTTAATTATGAGTCTTATTTTAGGATACAAAATTTATAAATGTAAGTCATAAATCATTAAATTCAAGTAAAAAATAATTTGGGGAAGATATGGAAGCAATGAAATTATTATGTGAAATTTATGTGAGAATTTCTGTCCAGGATATTAAAGCATTACGCTCAATGTCGGAAAATAGTATATCTAATTGAATTACTTGTACCCAAACAATAATGGGTACAAATAATTTGGTAAACAAATTGAGTGTATGCCTTCAGGAGGGTGTTTTTCTCAGAAATGGAAAATTCAGTTATTTGAAGATGATTCGGAAAAAGAAATCTATCCTTGTAATGTATGCTAATGTAAACTAGTACAACTAATCCAAATACTAAATAATAACGTACAAGGGGTATCATGATTATTACAATAATGCGTAACAATTGCTGAAACATGTATTTGCTAAGATGTTTTTGAAAGGACATAGTCATTTTAAAGTAAGGAAGGGGTGACAGCAATCATTATCGTGTACAAACACAAAAGTTTGGCGTGTCATTTTAAATGAGTACCTTCAACGAATAGAGAAAGAAAGCATATGCAATACACCGAGAAATTTTATATTCCGAGCTGAAGTGGTAGTTCCACAATCTTGAAAACTTCATGGAAGAGAAGTGGACTTATAAGATAGCAATAAAATATCGTTATACCAAAAACTGGAGATTGATTGACTAATATGTTTCCCATACGCCCCTCCGGTGGCTCGGGGGCTAGAATGCTTGCTCGTTACCAAATCACTCCAGGTTAAAATCCTGGCGGGGCAGAGAAAAAAATTGTAGCTTTTCACTTGAATGTCCCAGCTCATGTAGTTGAGCCAGCTGAAAAGCGAACCCTCCTTCTATCCTACTGACACCTCCAAATGGGTCAAGTTGTTGGTAAACCCAGCTAATAAACCCACCTACTAACTAACCCCTTCCACACACCTCCTATCACTCCATGTAGATAAGCTTCAATAGCACGCAATATTTCCTATGTACAAATACAACAATATAAGAAGAATTAAAATAAATAAAATAATAAATAAAAAATCTAATGTTACAAGGGTCAGACTAATAATATTTCCGATAATAGGTTTGGATCTTCCTCGAAAGGAAACAATTCTAGAGGATATATATTATATTACGTCATAACATCTTGCATTTTTTGCATTATTTCAGTTTTGCAATTTTTTATATTAATTGGCCAATAGTCATTATGACCTCTCTGCCCACAACAAGATCATTGCAGAGCTCCTTAAGGTTGGACCAGCACTCCAAACTTGTCAGACCACTGAAATGTATAATTGTTTTCTTTCTTAATATTCTAATTGGTCCATAACAGAA
Source organism: Laupala kohalensis (assembly GCA_002313205.1). Lineage (NCBI taxonomy): Eukaryota > Metazoa > Arthropoda > Insecta > Orthoptera > Trigonidiidae > Laupala > Laupala kohalensis. Next base: position 144,255 of record NNCF01128055.1, read on the forward strand.
TTATATAAATAGGACAAACAATATTCAGGAACTCGCTTGACTCATCAGAGCATGTACAAACATGGCGGCCGAGCGAAACGGTTCCGTGATTTGTGCACCTAACCTCACAAAAAGTGAAATATCTTTCTCAAATGTCCGGCGATCTATAGATGGAAAATGATGTAAAAATACTACGGGAAATTTATTACAAATAAAAGTAAACTTCCGTCACTTCCGTGATTTAAAAGTTGGTATTAAAAAAATAAAAGTGTTTCTTCCATAAGACGCAATGTATTTCACCATTGACAATAATTGGAACTATTTCATTTAAATGGCCGGTGAGGTATGTTATTCAAGTAGATATCTCGATTAATGCGCGTTCCTCTGCTTATTCATGCCGATTTCAGATGTTTTTGTGATTTCATTTCACCTACGCTGGTACTACCTTAATTCCTTTTCTCGTTCTCCTTTTACAATATGACTATATGCATATATACTTGTATAAGTTGTGAATTTATTGACGATTTCTTTCCCACTGATGTAATGTTTTTTCTTAACAAAACACAGAGCTGTATCTCTTTTTGTTGGTTACCACATGGAAGCCTAACTCTCCCAGAGCTCTCAAACCCTCTAGGTCTACAAAGTTCCCCTGTCCTCAACAAGAGAGAGAGAGAGAATGTTCGTTGGAGAATGACGGGCGACCCTCTGTTTGCCCGTGGCGAATCGAATGCCGGCTCAGGATGGCGTCACTTCCGCCCGATCATCGGATTTCCTGTTCCCCCCCCCCTCTCTTTCTCTTGCTCACTTCCCCTCGCGTTCCATCACCACAGACAAGGAAACTGTCCGCATTGTTGCGTAGCTGCACTGTCATCCGTCACATACGCAATGCGCTGATTTTGAAGGTATAACGTCTTCGTGAGAAAAGTAGAGCATCGATTTTGAGAACTTGTGTTTCAGGGTTTTTTTTATTGTATCAAATGTAAATTTTTAATATATTCCATGAGGAATAATCAATAAATATTGCAACATATACATACGAAAAAGTCAATATACAAAAGGCAACTTTTCCGTAATTTTCAGGTCACATTCACAGAACTTCATCAAAAAAAGAAAAAAAATCATTACATATTACAAATTGCATACATACATACATACATACATACATACATACATACATACATACATACATACATACATACATACATACATACATACATACATACATACATACATACATACATACATACATACATACATACATACATACATACATACATACATACATACATACATACATACATACATACATACATACATACATACATACATACATACATACATACATACATACATACATACATACATACATACATACATACTATAGTTACACAATACTACAGCGATTACTTTTGTCATGGAATTTTTTACTCCTGGAGGTTCTGGAGATCTTCTGGTTAGCTAGTTATTGTTCTCTGATGTCAAGTACTGGATGTTTGGAGTGTGTATTTCTTCGATAATTATGGTTAATTTGTCTGATTTTTTCTCTCGTACTCGTAGGTCCCGATATAATGGAGCATTAGTAAAATAGCAATGTTCCAGGTATGGTGCGGATAATAAAATCCGATAATAGAAATTCACTTAAAAATAAGGTGCAGTACAACCAACTACGTTTGCACAAAACATTGTTGTCAGATTGCGTGAACCATGTAGCATAGTGAATCGTCCATAATGAACACTCATGTGATTTTATAATTTATCTGTAATTGAGAATAAGTCCAATAAGTAGAATAAAACGACGAGGAATGAACAAGTGTCCATTAATGCAATTTTCTCTGTACATTTCTGTTCCGTGATACCATTTCAGATAATTGAACATTCGGATATCTGACGTTCGTGTAATGGATGCTCTACTACATTTATTAGTTACTCATCTTCCTTTCTTAAAATTCGATACGCGGCAAGGCCATACAGAATCCCTGAAAAACATGTATTACTGTACATGTTGTACTGGGTGCGAATATCAATAATGACATGTGCGAGTGAAGCGATAGAAATCTAAACTAATGAGGGAAGCTCGCGAATACATTTACATAACTTTTCAAGTCATACAACTCGCATTACATTGCGTAAAAAACGAGGACACTTAGGGGAAATTAAAGAGAAAGAGATGGTTTGATTTTACATAAACAATCATTTATTATGGTTTTAGGCATAATAACGAAAAGTATGAAATCGTGTTTTAGATTTAACAAGCTAATTGTTAACGCAAAAATAAGCAATAAAAATAGAGTCTAAAAAAATTATATACATTTTGAATTTATCGAAGTGAAAAATATTCACTAATTCAGACGTAGGAATATTATTAAATAGATTATGCCACCTTCATAGAACTCTTCACAATATTTATTAATAAACTTTTTAATACAACTTTTCAACTATTAATAGTTTTAGATTAAAATATAATAGTAATTTGTCGAATACATCAATTAAATTTTAGAGTTGTTCTTTCCAGTTATGTAAAATATTAATGATTTCTTGACACCACCACTATGATCACATTTTTTCAGGAGAAATTTCATTATAATTATCTCGAATGTACACATATTCCAAGAGATTACTTTAGCTTAACAATATTTTAATTTAACGATAATAGTTATGTGATATGAGTTTTCATAATAAATTATGGGACGTACTAAAAACCATGGGACTACCAAATCATCTTATTTACTTCATACGGAATTTATACTTGAACCAAGAAGCCACGGTAAGAACCTTATTTGGAACAACTAAATGGGACAATATTCATAAGGGATAACGGCAAGGTTGCATATTTTCACCTTATTTGTTCAATCTGCATGCAGAACACATCATGAGGAATGCTCAGTTAGATGAAGAAGAAACTAGAATGAAAGTAGCTGGCAAAAAATTTAAATAATCTTAGATGTGGAGATAACACCATATTGATGGCAGAAAATGAAGAAGAGTTAAAGACCCTCTTACGGAAGGTAAAAGAAGAAAGTGAAAAAGCTGGATGAATGATAGATGTAAAGAAACCGAAAGTTATGGCAACTACATCTGTCAATTCATGGCATGTAGGAGACGAAACGATTGAAGTTGTTTATATTTTCAATTCTCTCGGTTCCCAGATATCAGCTGATGGTGACAGCAGCTATGAAACCAAGAGACGCTTACTACTTGGTCAGAAAGGCAGTCTCTAACCTTCAAAATGTTTTAAGGAGTAGGAAAATAAAATTAACAACAAAGATCCGCATAATATAAGCTCCGGTATTCCCAGTTGCGATATACGGATTGAGTCCTGGACCTTAATAAAGGCCGAACGTCGTAGAATAGACTCCTTTGAATTGCGGTTTCGGAGGAAATTTCTTATTGTTCCATGGACTGAAAAGAGAACGAGTAGATCGGTATTAGATCAAATAAAACCAGATGGCTCTTTGGAAGACTGAAACTTGGATAGTTCCTTGGAAACTGAAACAAGACTGTCCTACTTTGAACACATTATGAGAAGATATGATACACTGGAAAATACCGTAATGATGGGGAAGATCGAAGGCACAAGGAAAAGAGGGTGGCAAATGGTGAGATGGTTGGATGGCATCACGGAAGTAATGGATTCCAAACTGGAGAGTCTTCGAGAGATGGTGCAGGAGAGAAGAGTATGGCGTAGTTTACTTCATGGGGTCACGAAGAGTCGGAATCGACTAAACGAAGAAGAAGAAATGAGTTTTTGATAACACCACACAAATATCTAAAAACAATAATGGTACAAACGACTGTGAATTTGTTCAAGAAATACACGTGTCTCAAATTTCAAATTTTCAAGATAGGTCCAATTTTATTTCCAGGCTTGTGTAAACCATTTGTCTCATCTTTATTTGTACATTGTCTTATTAAATGGATATTACAAAGGTAGAAATAGGATAAAATGTGCCCGATTTTGGGCACAGAGTTCACTCTTCAAATAATTTTAAAATTTTGGTCCCGATTTTATGACATATTTTCCCTCGAGATGTTGTCATTCTTGACTTGTTGAAGGAAATGACTTTGAGGCAGTGATGCACATATTCCAAACTGTTACGACACACCGCAAGCCCACATGCGATGTGGGTATTTTTTGGGTAGAAGCGGGATTCAACCATAAGCCACAACCTTTATGGTAGAGTTCGCTGCCACCAGCTTGGTTTCCCCAAGCAATCAAACACACCAGTAATAACAATAAAACATTTATTTCAAATTAAATAAAGCTCTGAATATTTACAAATGTAGACAAACTCGCAAATCATAAATACAAGTTTGAACTTATTATTACTTGATATTGCTATCTAAAAGCAATAATTACACACAGTTATAACTACTGGTGTTATGAATTAACTCGGAAATCTACCCAGATTATCCGAAGTTCAAAAAGTTCCAAGTTGCTATCTCGAAATAAATAACTGTTCCAAGCTATGTTATTCGCGCCTATAGCAAGTAATAGAATTACCGCAGCAATTCTCAGTGGTCTGACGACCAAACTAACCAAGTTACATATTAAATAACTTGCGTACTTCTATACGCT
>NNCF01128055.1:167849-199832 GCA_002313205.1 Laupala kohalensis
ATATATTTCTTTGGTGTCACCCATATGAAGATGGTAAGAGATAGTCTGATAACTAAAACAGTGTAAAAAGTCTGAATGTCCAGGAATAGATAAACGCTCCTCTGCTTAACGCAGAGATACTTTTAAAAAACTTGTGAGATTCAAATACATTATTGTGCCCGTTCACATGTAACTAAGATATCTTTCCTTTTTATATTAAAAAGAAGATGTAATAATCAGTTTTCAAAAAATGACAATTTATTTAACTATTTCATTGTCTGGTGTCATCACGAAATGCATTCTAACATATTTTTGAGGAATTTTAACGACCTATCACCTTGGTTTGACGTGTCTCAATGCTGTCATAAACTGTGACAGATTTAATTAAGATTGCGCTATATGCTCTCCTCATAGAAAGTCGTGTTACCACCAACAACATACTTCCACTGATAATCTTTTGTTGGGATAACTACGTTTGCCACCAAGAAGGAGGAAAAGTGTACGTACAATATAATGTATAATAACAACATGTGAAACAAATATTAGCTCCCGTTTTGAAATATTGTTTTAAACCAGTTTCATAGAAAATAACACACTAAAAATTAGTGTAAAATTATTAAATACTTTTGTGGAATAAAAACCAATCCATACCAATGCGTAACGCGAAAGTCGTTCTGTTTGCTACCTGATCACGATTAAACATCTGAAACGATCGTGATGAAATTTGACAAGAAAGCAGTTTACATGTCTAGGATGAACATAAGGTAACTTTTATTTTTAAAACGTGTATTAAAAAGACAAAAACGTTTTGGCAATAAATGTGAATGAAATCGAAGAAAAGAGAGTTATTTGTTTACGCTGCCTAAACAGTTAGAGATCGGTGACAACTATGAATGGCAATATTGCTCGCGTCAAAAAGAGTATCTACAAAAACGTCCGCGACAGGATATGTCAGTCTACAAAAGTTAACTTAAATTATCGATAAAAGGAGAAGTATTAAAATATTACAACACAAGAGAGTAATTTAAGAAGGAAAATATCAATCAACAATTTAAAGAAATATTTCTTTTTTGTGCATTTAACAAAGATAAAAACCACCTTTAAATTATTAAATTTTGANATTTAATTGAAATGGTGTAGCCGCATCGCGCCTCGGAAGTGAAAATTCGACTGACGCGGCTTCCGCGAAATGGTGAACTGTCAAGTCAACTTTTTTATTAAATTTATTTATTTAATTTTATTAAATTAAATTTATGAATTTGGAAAATTAGGATGCTGAACATGTTTTCAAAAACCAGCAAGTAAAAGTATTTTGAACTTATGACATAGATTTTATTTGTTCCTGAGTAAAAGAAGATAAGTGTAAGAAAACTCCCGAGAAACACCGGGTGATCAAATATAATAAAATTTTATCATTTTAAAATTAGTTAAGATAAGACAGTGAAAAGAAAAGGAAATGAAAATTTCATACAAATCCCTCCAAAAATGAAATTTATTAGTGCAATTTTAGTTTTATAAAAAGTGTTTATATTTTGCCCACAGATTCGTACCGCTTTCTAGCGCATCACAGTTTTGCATCGAGCAGCGTGAAGAGTTCACTCGCCCCGTAACAGAAGAAATGTGGCTTGAGATGAGCGTTGACGTGTCGTGAGGCAACAGAGCCACGCCAAGCGCTGGCCGCCATCCAAGCGCGTGGGGACCAGATATGAGGGGCTTCGTTGCTCAAATGCTACGAAAGAAATTAATTTGCATGTGAAGCCAAAAAAGCTTTGTGGAGATGCTGAGGCCAAACACGTGTTTAACGGAGTTTGCGGAGAAAAAGAAAAACCAACGAGTTGAGAGCTGAGAGAAAACTACGTAGTACGAGAACAGCTAGAAATATAAACCTTTGAAACATTTAATATTCATTTTAAACGACGGAAGGAAAGAAAATAATTAAATATGAAATTAACATTGCAAAATTTATATGTCAAATAAGAGTTTTATAAGTAGTAATGTAATGAATACACATTAAAAAAATATTAAACCTTCGAGTAGATAAATAAAATATGCTGCTTTCTTGGAAATGTGATATCATCAACTTATGAGTGCTACTACTGCTACGTAAAACTAGTGGTGCAATATCATCGCACATACTTTCTGAAGTATATTTAAAACTCTGTCTTAATTCAGCCACATACAATTTCGTGTATGATGCCCATTTTCGATTCTTCTATCAATTATATCATGTCCATTTCAGTGTTTCTAAAACTGTATTTTCCCATTCTCTGGTACATTTTCCTTAACGAATGAATAAACTTGAAACACTAAAAACAGAGGATGACCAAGGTTGGAGCTCCGCCACAACTAGGCCTCGGAACTAGAAGGAGGAGATGTGGGCAACATCTCTCTCCGGCCAGTTCGACGCAAGGAATGACTCTGTACTCATTTTACAGCAGGCTGAGTAGGCCTGGGAGTCTGGATGTTGTGGTGTGATGAAAAATCCCCACCTCACCGGGGTTTGAACTCCAGCCATCCAGCCAGCAGCTCAGCGCTCTACCCACTGAGCCACGCTGACTCCTGGAAGAAAATACGACCTACCCTAAATTGTGAATATGAATGAAATTGACTCATCCGTTTAGTCAGAATCGGTGTGCACAGACAAGCGAATTCTCTCAACCACTTTTTTCGATACCAGGAACACCTAAAATACATATCTCCATCAAAAAGCACGAACGTAAACTTCTATATCAACCACATTAGTGAAATTAGTGCTTTGTGATTTAAAACATTTTTCTGAGTGTTTGAATCCATCACACACATACAGTTCTCTTTGTACAGTCCCCGCAAATTTGAGAGTATTTTCACATAGCTGATTTCTGAGCTCATGAAAAAGTCATTGATATCAGCGGGTATTTTACTCTTAGAACTCGATATGATTACATATTTTGAAAAAATACCCTTGGACCGTAATTTTGATTCTACGAACTTGATGGAAAGCTCATCGTAGCTGTAGAATACAGTCAACTTGCTGTTCTGTTGCTTTATATTATACCGATGTACACGCACAGAGCCACATATGAATTTTTTTAGTTACATTTCTTTCCTTTTCGTTTTTATTGAGATTTTTTATTGGTCTTTTGATCACCTAAACTATCACATTGCAGTGCTTCTTTTCCTTTACTCTCCTTTTCTTAATCTTCACTCTCCTTTACATCTTCCTTCACTAACTCCCACCTATCTATTGTCATCCAGGTCTGTCCTTCGATTGTCAGCTACGTCATCTAGTCTCACATATTGTTGTCTCGGTTTTTATTCTGTCCTCTTTTCTTCTTCACTCCTCTTTCTTCAATATATCTCTTATCATTACAAATAAAAATTAATAAAAATTAGTGCATATTAAACAATGTAAATAAATTACGAGCAAATGAAGCACTACCTTCTGTAGCTCGCTGTGCGTTTAATGTGTTACTTATACCTAAGAACGATGAGATGGCGCTCCACTGTTGCAGGGAAGAAACAGGTGTAGGATAACATTCCTGGGCACATTCATGATTTCAGCATGACATAAAGAGTGAATGTAATGGAATAAGTAACAGGGGAAGGTGAGTATCTGGATGAATCCTGCCGCGGACCCATTTTATTTATTTATTTATTTATTAACGATTTGGATTCATAATTATATCCTCTTCATACGACATTACATAATTTAATATCACACTTAATCAATACTCCATCTTAATTCTATATTTTAGCCTACTTTCATACCTTTAATTTCACATATATCATCTAAGCTTTGACAATTTTTAACTTTTCTTCCATCATAATTCATGTTCCAATCTTATTTTGCCTCTTCAACTTCGCTACATATCTTGGTTTTCTTCTCTATAAAGTACACAACACCTTGCATAGTGTCCCATGGTTTCTGTCACTTCGACATACACATCATTTTTTTTTAAATCTACTGTTCATATCCCCGTGACCTGATATGCCATACGTCGCGACGCGTCGTTTTCATTTTTTCTTCTCTACTAAATGCATATCAGGTAGAAATTTGTAGAGGTCCCTACTCTTTGCCGGCTTCTCCTATCGTATCAGCGCCGATGGCTGAGTTGCAGTAGTGGCCTCTTACTTTGCGGGTTTTCACACCCGGTCGAGGTCGACGGGTTTATCGGGAGCGAAATCCCTCACACGACAAGTAGTACGATTTTACTGCGTGTTTAAAATCCCTTGAGCATCATTGGATGCTCTCGGCAAAATTAATTGCGAATGTGGTTCCACCCAAAGGGTCGCGACCAGAGAAAAATGGGCCACAATAAACGGGACTCGGATTATTATCGTACCTATGAAGTCTTCAAAAGCAAATTCGTAAAGTACCGTTTCCGTCCCACGTCATCCCGCAACACCACCTTCTCGTGAAGTACAAGTTTCCTTCCCGTCACATCGTTGTTGCAACGTCACACGCTCATTTTCGTATTACTAGTTCAATCAGCACTCTCCCCAAAAGTACGTTTAGAAATAGTTGCGAATGGTCCCACCAGTCTTTTCAAACACAAACGTAGGAGTCGGCTTAACTGCACTCTGTTGGATTCCATGTTGGCTGGTTTCATCAAAGCTGGTTTCCATGTCTCACAGCTAGAGGTCATAATTTTTACTATTACCCATTTGTATAGTTATAGAACCTGTCTCTTTCCACTTCATTAGCGAAAAGTTACACTTGGATGAGCCGGGGTTTGCACTATCGCCTCCAGTGGTGCGAGAAGAGAACACTAAACTCTACTGCATGTGTCAACGTGTCTCTGGAGGAATACGTTACAAATAAGTACTAGATAGTAAAATTTTCTACAATACACTGAATAGTGTGAGTGATGTAGGCCGTCTAGAAAATTCAACTAGACTTTCTAACATGCATTAGTTACGCTCTATGTCGTATGAACACGCTTAGTTTTCCTTAGTTTGCGATAAAATATTGCGCTGGCAGCCGTAAAAACCAGAGATAATTTCAGGACATATTAAAATACGCCTCACCGCGACATAAAAGCGCGAGAGTACACTATAAAATCTCTGGCACATAAACAATTATATTGATTTATAAACGTTATCTCGAGATGAAAGAAATGATCATAAAAACAATGTTATGACGAAGATTTGAAACACAATTCTGAGTTTCTCATATTCTAAAAAAAATATTTCAAGCGACCGAATTTGATGGACAGAAAGCGATATTTATTTGTTCATGAAATAATATACATTAAAACTCCAACTATCCGGACTCTAGTATCAAATCTTTTATTATCCGAATAAATAAGAGAAAGAAATTTGAGATGTAGACGAAATTTTTTATTTCTTTGCACCAAACTATTGTTATTTTACTTTCTCATACACGTTGTATATAGAAAATATTGTAATCGTGAAAAAATTCGAAAGCGATATTTCGACTGAAATATCCGTTTTGGCGATCCCTGATTCTGAAAAAGTGGTTTTTTGTATAATGTCCGTGTGTCTGTGTGTCCCTCTGCGCACAGCGATTATGAGTAAATGGATGAAGGAATTTAATTCACATTTCGTATTTACGACAGATTTTACTTGTTGTCGATACACGTGCTCTAATTTTTCTTTACTTAAGAACAAAGGGTATTCACGTGAGGGTCAAAGTACTCTTTTGAATGTTTCTCAAAAACGGCTCCATAGATTTTACTTAAATTTTATGTACGTTAAGTACAATTATTATGTATTACATCCGCATCAGCGGTGTTTCGCTTGAAAGTTTGGAATAGACGCAGTGAAATAATTTTAGTCCGCATCACTTACGCATTAGTTTACTGTTTCAGGAATCTTGAACAACATTTAGGATTGTAAAAGGACCAAGAAGACGTATAATACACTTTTCGTAAACTGAAATGAATGATATGAACATAGGAGAATAGCAAACGCACTGGAGATACGAAAAAACATCAATTTCTGTCAACAACGAAATTACATTTACATAACACTTTTACGATATTTATGAAAGTGATATGTCGCTGTATGATTTGAAATAATATTCTGAATATTTATTTTACTTTCAAATTTCAAACAAGAGACAGTAATAAGTTCATCTAGCGACTTTTGTCACTACTGAATTCTTTCTCACTCTATGCTGCAGACGCAGAAACGTGTATGAAAAAGTATGTACAATAGTTTTTCTTTACTGGGCTAACTGTAACCCCAATACACGTATTCTATCATTTCATTTTTAAAAAAATACTATATTCTGAATTTTTTTCAACAATAAGACATTTCTTAGTCATTGTGCCTTAAAAATGCCCTCCTTTACTAGAAATCCAACTATCCGTATATTTGAGTATCAGGATCGGATTCTGTTCCAATTGATCCAGATAATTCTCCTGTCCCGTATTTCAGACATCTACTCAAAATTCCTATGACACACAATCTCAAATATACTATGGAGAGCAGCATAGTTGAAAATTTATCCAAGTTAGTGCAAATGTATAATAATTTTAAAAAAATAGTTATTTATGATTCAAAATTACCTTTCTAATGTTGAAAATAGATTTAAACGAAGTGTATTATTAAGATAAGTCAGGATGAAATTAGACTGCGGTAAAACATTTTGTCACATAAAAGAAAGATATCGTAAATTCACGAGTATTTTTCTGTCCCCAATCCGAAAAGATATGTTGTTATTATCACTGGTGTGAAATGATATTTGTGTGTCATTTCTTTCTCCAGTTCTTCGATATCCCAATCGCCAATACTTCAGATGAGACCTACCCTCACGAAAACTTGGTTGCAGTCGCCCAGTGAATATTGCATGGAATGATCCAGTTTTCGCCGTATCCTCCACCGAAGAAACGGGAGATCCCCGAGGAACGGAGCAAGAAGCAAACGCTTTCGCGCGCTCCCCTGCTACACATGGTTGCCAACCTGACGTTCATGGATCATAAAGCGTCATGAGAATGTATACTACAATCAAACTACCATCATGTCAGTTGCAATCGCATATCCCGTTTACATCACTAAAATAATTAAATATATCACCCGTCCCTAGTTATACTCCATACAATATTTATGTGAACGTTTACAGAAAATAACCCTGTATTACATATGTTTAATATTTGTTACACCTGACGAAGGCTCCATACAAGGTTGAAACATTATGTTGCGTCAACAGTTCACAGTAAATTTTGAAGTGCAAATAAGGTTCATTGACATCAATATTCATTTCTTCTATCTCCTTTTGTTCCTTTGAATAACTGAAACTGGGCAAATGGTACCCATATGTGGATATTTTTGGCAGTGCCCCATACTTATATTTCTTAAATAATATCAATAAATTAGAATTTAATGTGTATTAAGATCAACACACACTTATTAATTCTGGTTTTGTAAACTTCACAAACTTAGTAGCATTCACATATTACTTTTCGCAAACATTGTTTTCTACCACATTACCGTCATCTTCAGTCCCGGTTGTTCCCTTATAACGTAGAACGATTAGCACCGAAAGATGTTAATAAAATCATCATGTTGTTTTAAATTATACTATTTTCGACCATTTTATAATCAAGATAAATTATTTTTATTGAGTTTTACTACCAGACAACGTTCCGACACCTGACGACGTCTTCTATCTCAAGTCGATATATCACGCTTCCCAATCGTAATAAAAAATACCTTGTTGTCGTCCAAGAAAAGTCGTGAGATAAATAAATAAATAATCTTTATTGTTTTAAATTAACCTTAAACTATGTCTTTAATGTTCCTCTGTCATGGATCAATTGATATACAAGGAGGAGGGGGAGCAACCAGAAGCCATATTTTTATCAGCTGCACAATTGGTACCATTGGGAGTGTTAGATAGGTGCATGCGATTCAAGCCACGTGCTCTCCCCCTTCACGCCCGTCTGCATCAGCACGCCGTCTGAATTCGCTCAGGCGCGCACATACATATTTGATGTCAGGGCTTTCAGACTACACCGACTAATATCCTACAGCCCTAAGGGAAGAAGGACGAAGGGATAAAGCCACTGAAACGAAACCTTGACAGAACGCTAGCGTCAAAGCAAGGGTGGGATGTGACCATCGAAATAATACGCATTTGCGGGGGCGGTCGAGGACCCCTGCGGAGGGCACGTCGCTTTGTGGGGATGCGGAACAGGGGATGAAGCCGCTGCTCCCGTTGGATAGAGCGGGGGTCTATCAGCACGCTATTCAGGAGCCTGGGGCGAGAGGGGAGATACAGCATTGAATTGATGGAGGGGTGGGTGGGTGGGTGGGTACTCACGGAAAGGTCGAATACAGCCTAAATAGATTTGTGTACTGCGCAAATATGCTAGCGTTCAATGCTCGAGCTTTAATGAATAAGGAAACGGAACTGTAATGTTCTGAGATTGTTAAAATCTCTCGAGGTACATACATGGTTGAATATTAATTTACGTTCAGCTCCTCTAAACACAGAATTCGAGCATTTGATTAAAACTGAAATTACGCATTTCCAGTTAACGTATTATCAAAGCACATGTGCTACAAAAAATGATGTGTATGTTGCATCATAAATAACGTGTGTTAGAGATTTGAGCAATGGTAAAAAATTGTTATATTTTACACTACTTTTAAGTAGAATTTTTTTTGGTTCAAATAAAAATAATTGCTTACGTAAAAGCTCGTATAAAATATTACAATAATACTGTAAAAAGCAGAGGAAAATAATGCCAATAGTTAAGTCGTATTAAAACTTTTAGTATTTTTAATGTTACACAGACGTACTTACCTTGTTAATATTTTCAATATATTCACTTTACAATTTAATCTGTGATATAGAGTGAAATTGCAATGTAACGTGTAGGTGCACACAGTGATAGTCACTGTAAATATGGTACAAGTCAGTAACCACTGATCCCAGTGATCTAAACGTAACTTTCTTATCGTTGGTAGCTCTGTCAGATGCGTGGAGTATTCTATCTCTTCGTGCTGTAATTCTCAGATATTCTATTTCCTAGTACACATTGCTATGAGCTAATAAAAAATTCTACGTCATTTATTAGTGACTAGTTTTTTTCGGAGAAGAGAATATTTCAGTCACACTTCTGTCATCTTCCGTCACCGAGATGGCAGCTCACGAAAGTAAATTCCAAGATAAACATACTTAAACGTGGGTTATGAGGCAGTATACTAATAATTTCATAATATAAACAGGTCTTCTTTAAAATATAGAAAAACTGATAAATTACCTAACTTAAGCAAAACCAGTCAGTATACACGAAAAAAATATCTTTCACCTCAGATTGAGATTTTTCATATCTCCATCAAAATCAACATTTCTTCTTTATGAGTGTTTCCAACATTTCTACTGAAGGTTTTAAACGACCTTTGCAATCCCACCTCTCAAAATTTTCTTGAATATTAATAACGGAACATCGAAGAAGTGCAAAAATTGCTCACATCATCACAAAATATGCGAATATAACTTCTCATCGTTACACTATTTTGTCCTGAAATAATGAATCCTCATCTTCCCCATCCACAAACTATATTGACTTAGTGAGAAACTTCAGATATATCTTTTAGGTCATTTATTTTCACGACATACCTTCACAATCCAAAGAAGTGAAAAGACGATTAGCAACCAATTTAAACAGCGCGTGTGTGTGTCACTTTGTCATATTGAGCTCACATGATTTTGTTTAAAGAGAAAAAAAAATCAAAGGGACCGTCAATCATACTCCACTCCCTTGGTTTTGCGTCACAAGCTTTTGCGTCACAGCAGATCCTTCGATGACGCTATGTATGCTTCGATTGTTTCATTATCTACGCTTGTCGACTGCAGAGGTTCGGAATTAAATTCTTCAACGACAATGTTTTGAAGGAGAAAATTTATTTCTCTCAAAATAATGAATATGTCTTATTCATCTCTTTACATTCTGCCAGATTATTTCAGTTCTCAATCTTCCATTATCAAGAAATAAGTAATATTCCTTTCACATTCATTTTAAGATAACAAAAGTCTGAAATAACATCATTTCAATACCAATATTGCTCGAAGGAATTTATCGAATGTTGAAAAGATTCTCTTATCTTCAAATTCGAAATTTTGAATCAATTTTCAAGATTTTTTGTGACTACTATCGTCTCTGAAATTCAATTTCCATTTTCGACCTTATTTCGTGTCATTACAAAGATTATTTTGTGGAAGAATAGTAATCTTACATTTTAACTCCGAATTCTTTGTTTTATATATTTAAAAAAATTCAAATAAAATTCGAAAATTTATCAACTGTTTCCAACTCAATCGCAGATAATGTCTTAAGTAGTCATTAAACATGTCGCGAGGTAACAGAATAATGATTATACTGAATAACAGATTAATTATGAAAACGGGAGACAGGACCGGTAATTGCAACCGGCACTTTTGGTTTGCGCTCTGGTGTGCTACCCATTCGCCTCCCGACTCCGTACTACTGACATTCAACTTGCGTTGGCACACAAATACCAGAAGACATCTCATAAGAACTCTTTCCTTGCAAGAAGCGATCCCCATTGGGGATACTTGATTGTGCGATCGATTGTTTTTTTCAATTTGAAGATTCTAAATTCATTCAACATCTTTCAACCGTCTGTATAAAATTCATGAATGATTAAAACCGGCCCTCTTCTAAACACTTAAAAACCACTCCATTAAATTACGTATTTACACTTTAATAATCCACCCCACAGCTATGTTTTTCATTTGTCTAACAATAAATTTTATTCCGTTCGCCGTTTAACTGTGTACCCCAACTCGGTATTCATCGAACTTTAATCGGTTTTCGCACGTTTAACCTACCTAGTTCCATTGTTTACTGTGTGGGGAGTGATCCACCCACACGTGTGTTCCCGCTACAAAATATTTCAAGCTGCCACTTTGCTCTGAAGTACCGAGTCTAGAAGGGAGAGTCACTTTCTAGACGTCCCCCGTCACATCTCGGTCAGACACCCCAGTTTTTGGGGGGTGGGGGTAGCGTCACCGAGGGATAATTCTTGTTGCAAAGAAGAAAACGCGGTACTACTCTGACACTTAAAGTATTGCGTTATTACAGCGGGAATGTCATTCACACGCTTTTTAAAGATTCCATTTTATTGTGTTCAGTATTCTAATTAATTCAGTGTTTTGAAGTCACTTGCTTGATTTTTTTTGGAGCTACTAAGTGTGAGCGTTCGACAAAATGGATATATTTACTAAAGAGCAGGAATGAAACGTGTCCGATAGTGATGAAGATTGTGTCGAATGATCAAAGCTTCAGTGTTCAAAGATACAAAACTATTTGAATAAATTTTAAAAAGAACTTTCAATTTACGATGTTTCTGCATCTATGCAACAAGACTTCAAGCATGTTTTACTTCGTTTTTCCTCATTTTTAGTAAAAAATTGGTACATTTTGTGTGTAATGTATTTCAAAATTTTTCAATATAAAATTTTTTTTTTCTACATCAATTACTTGTTTTACTCTACCTCCAGCAAAAATGATTTTTACATGTCAAAAAACAGAATAAAAAAATATTGTAGTTTGTTTTCATATGTAGCAAAAAAAATTCGAAAATAGATTTAATTTTTCAATTTTAAAGATGATTTCCAAGATGTAAATAAGAAGTACACTGCAATAACATTATGATTTTCTTTGTAATAAAAAATGATGTGAAACATAAAACAAATTCCTTCATTTAAACAATATTTACTTTGGGATGGAATCCACTCAGCGCGCGTGTTTGAGTCCCAGATTTTGGTGCGTGTGCTTGAGGAAAATTTATTATTTTATTTAAAAAAGATAATATTCTCTAAGTAGACCTCATAACGTAGAAAATTACAAAAACTTCCTATCAACTTTGCAATTCACAACTTTCAGTAATTCGGTATGTTTATAATAGGAGCTACTATAATGTATAATGGATTCACTATGTTATTCACTAAACTTTTTCTTTTATTTTATTTTATTTTTTTGTGGGGCTTTACGGCTCATGTCGACATCAAAGGTCATTGGAGTTCGAAAAATTGTACAGGTCGGGAAATGCTAGGGAGAGCCAACATAACTCTCCCCGCGTGTGGGACTCGCCGAATGATTCNTTGTGACTTATTGACATAGTTTCTACTTTCTTTTTCTTTCATTTACTTCGTTTTTAACGGTTTCCTTTGAAAACAAAAGGAGCGTGCGCATCTCAACATTCCAGTAAATTAATTAGCGAGTTAATTAAAATTTATTATTTTAGCAGAGAGCAACATGAATTTCTCTAAATGTTTGAAGGAAATGAATTTGTTATATTATAAATACTTCGTCCTCATACATTTGTATTTTTTATGTTTCTAGTTTTGTAATATTGATATTGTTTCTTATTAGGTATAAAATATTTTTCTCCTTATTATTGTTTGTATTTCTAGTTTGTTTATGTTTTATTAGAGAGACATTATTAGAAAAAAATTAAATTAACAGTACGGTATTTTTACTCATATTACGCCCCAGAAACATAATGTCTCAAAATTCTTCTACGTTATCTTGGATTTTCAATCGGAAAAAAGAGCATTGACGTTTTAGATAAATTTGCTGTAAACGTTTACTCTTGAAATTAGTACGAAAATTCAAGGGTGTTTAATTTATTATATACTATTTCGATCACTTTGGGAAGCATTTGTCTGAAGCAATTATTTCTGTATTGAATTATTCTGCAATGAGAACCATTCTATGGTTTAATCATTAACGAAAATTCGTTTGGATTTTAATGACAGATCTACTGTTGACGTTATGCTAATTACGTGAACTCTAGAGCATTTGGTTCACAAGGTAGATAATGAAGCCAGAAACTCTCCAAACATATCCAATGATATATAATTAGATTTATGCAAATACAAATTCTTTCCATCTTTATTCTGGTATGATCGCTGATGTAATGAGTATTTATCTTACTAAATCCATCGGAAATTGCACGTTGTGGTAGGCTTAGTGAAACCAATGAGAAATACGGTTTTACAAACATTTCAATGAAATATAATTACAAATACATAAAACAAAATCAGTAATATTTCAAGAATTCATTTGATCAAAGTTAAGGGTCTAACTTATTAGATGTTTACAAAATTACTTTCTTCTAAATAAATTGGAAGGCAAGTTTCTTGACTTGAATCATTACACGAAAAAACAACCAAAATTTGCTCTCCACACGAACCCAAAAAGAGCTTTATTTTGGCAAGTAGAATGTTTCCAAATTTGAAGGTAGTGAAAGAGGTACGTTGAGCAAATTACAAGACCCTCCTACTCAAAGGACATCTCCTTCTTGTATGTTGCCGACGCTTTATCTTGGCGCATGAGTAGTAGTCTTTGGGTCAGACGGAAAGCAGGAATACTTTTCTAAAAACATTGACTCTATCGAAATGAAAATTAAATATTTTTGATCACACTTGTAAAGAACGTGGTCCAAGTGAAAGCGAGATGTACGGAATGAAGCTTTATTATATCCTACGTTGACCGATAAGTAGGCAAAAAAATACACAGGAATGTTTGTTGGGATAGCAGCGACCTGCATGCCCTCGCAGATAGTTCGTGAGCATCCTCTAACTACCATTGGAGCACTGGCGACCGAGTTACTCCCGAGATAAGGAGAGATACGTCTGCGGGTCGAAAAAGTGGGAGCCGTTGTGATGTCATAGAGATAAGACTCGAAAGATAAAAAGAGAAGAAAAAAAGATACTGAGTAAACAAGATCAGGATCAGAAACTCATCTTTCCAATTATTTTTATTTTATTTTATGCCTATCGGCGATGTTTAGGCCATTAGACTTGCTCTTCCACCTAACCCATGAACTTGAGTAAGGGAATTCGGAAGGAGAGATGTTGGGTTGCAGGGAACTTATGGTACCGAACCGACACTTGTGTGGAGTAGGTGAGGGAAACCCCAGCTGAAAACCTCACCTAGTTCAGTCGAGCAGGGTTTGAACCCACGCTCTCTCGCTCAGCGGGATCGCGGACGAGAAGACGCTACCACTACACCACCTCTGTCTAATATACAAAAATAAGAATTTGTTTTTATGTTTAACATCTACGATCATGACAACTAAAACGGTCATAAAATTCGAGTTCTTTCTATAAGAAACGAAAACTTTAAATACTGATAAGGTTTAAATCTAATAAATTATTCAAAGAATTTATTATCAGATTTTAAAAAAATTATAAAGGAATCTTATCTGGTAACAATATCTGACTGACCTCATGCCCTTGGGATTGGAAACGGTCCCGGAAGGCGGATGAACCTTAACATAGTTAACAGCATCGGATATGGAATCCAAAGGTAAACCATCCCGTTGAAGGTCATCAAGATGTCCCCCAAACCAGCAGTTAATTCCGTCGAAGCAGGTGAAGCAGGTTTCTAACAAGGATTGCTGGAGTTCGTGCCCAAACACGTGAAATAACCAAGGAGAATTAAAGAATTGGGACAAAGAATGTAAGAAGTCTTCTCTAAAGTGGGAAAGGAAATAACCTCAAGATTGAGATGGAGAAGATAGTACTGGAAGTGTCGGGAGTATATGGAATGAGATGGCGCTGCAGGGAGCGTGAACTTCAGAACAGCACACACAGACACCATAGGAAATATAGAACACGGGAACCATAGAACAAAAATATAAAATATTTCGAATACATTTCATGGATAAAAATTTTAAAATAAATAATCCCTTTAAATTATTAAGAAGGACATAAATTGCATATATGATATATTTATGACACTAGTCAATATTTTATTAGTATTAATATCACACAAATGCAAATACCAATATATAAATCCAATTCAAGTGAATAATTAATAATTGTGGATGTTCAAAGTAGTAATTTGAACTTTTCAAAACTTTTCATTTCTTGAGAGAGACATAAATCATGTTTCACAAACAACGTTACATAGCTGGTGGCAAATGAACTACTATCATTACTTAATAAAAATACACAACTTCCATCTACTTAAATATGTACCCTCAAACTTCACTAAAAGTAACTCTTATCAATTATAACGTGTGTAGTACATTTAACTGCGGACAACGGTGGGGTAAAATCAACTGAGGTACCTGCCATCTCCATCGAAATCATTTCATTTCTCCACGCTTCAGTGTACACTAGAACAGAGATAACAATGGAAGTCGCATGTTCCGATCAAACAGTGTAAAGCTCTCTTGCATCAACCCTCGTAACAAGTGAGCTTCGCCCTAGCACCTCCTCCCGCTAGAGGGCAGGTCGGGCGGTGGGTGGGTATGGAGGGGGAGGCGGGCGCTCGGACGGTAGGACGAACGGACGGACGCTCAAACGATCCCTGCGTTATTAATCGGTGTTGCTGACGTCCCGGCTGCTGCGCTTCTGCCCGCGGCAAGAACAGGCCTGCCAACCTAACCATCTCAACTCGCCGCCGCGAATTACCAGCTACGAAGTGCTGATGCGTGTTCGGCAAACTCCAAAGGGGTTCTTGTATTATACAAAGCTACAGTTCAGATTCCAATGTTTGCGGCAGTTAACGTTGGTGGATGGTTTGTAGAATATTTAAGGAAGGAGTGGTGGAGTAAAGTGTATTATCTATATAATCAAAGTGATGTAGACACTAGGGGATTACATCGATATCTATTCGCTGAATGAGAACGACAACATTCGCAAAATGTCTGTAACACTCTCCCAAATTCCTCATTTCACTGAGTGAACCATGATCTAAATTTTTATAATCAATAGAAACAAATATAATATATGTCACTATATATTGAGAAATTAATGAAACCATAATAATAAAACCTTTGGTGCATTTCATTGTTTCGTGAACTCACTAACGCACGGAGAAAAGAGGCTAATTTCGTTTGTAACGCGCAGAAAAGTTCAGGTAGGGTTTAAATTTTAAGCAACCAATAATAGTAAGAATAATAGTTAGAACAGCACAAGGTGGAATGATTAATGTACTTTGTCCAAAACCTCTTGGCTAATGGAGCCAAAATAGAAGGAACCAACTTAACCTGAAAATTCACTTTTCTTTTTCATTGTGATAGGGAAAAATAATAGAAAATCATTGCAATAAATGGTTCTAATCTCATTCAAAATTATGCCTCGTTATGAAAAAATATCATTTAACCTGTGACCATAGTACCTATATAGTATTATCTGAATGCAAACTCATAACTTCATCAAATTCTATTGTTGTTAGAAGAGGAATGATTATTGAGTCGTGTAGCATGACGATAAGAAGCCGTGATATAGATTAGTAAATAATACTTAATTCATACTCGTAAGTAGTAAGGTAGATATACCAAAGGTGACCATGGTTAAGGATTTAAGATATTAAGAAAATATTTTAAATGTTTTATAGGTTTTGTAATATTTTTACACTATAGTTAATACTATAAACCAATGTATTATCTGCATTTATAACTCAAACATGCTCACTTTCATCATTAAATAAATCAGTTGATTTACTCTTAATTCGGGCCTCCTTTGAAACAGGGAGTTCCAAATCTCGCCCGCAAATATTACCCAAGGTTGTCCAGACACGTAAGTGTTTTATGTACTGAATTTCTTTGAGAAATTTATTTGGACACTTAATAATAAACCGTGAAAAGCATAAAAAGTATTATTGAATGGTAAGATATAGGTCAGAAAAATAACAATAAACAGTTACCACAAGCTCATCTATCATTAACTTAAAAGTCCATGCAAAATGGTATGAATCTTGTAAGTCCGTACAAAATTAACTGAAAATAAGAAATCGTGTCTTGCGCCGTAACCCTTCGCACTCTTCGTGCACTATTACACAGTCAGTTTTACACAAATTAGTACCAACTTTTTTACTTCAATTCTTCTTAACTAGGGTCATCTTGGGAATCAACAGCGTTTTTGCATTTATTAAACCTCTCAACATTTTAAACAAGACTTACATTTCAATTCTTGAAGATGTTATGAAAAGTGGAAAGCCGCTCTTTAGAATGATACGTAACACTTATTAATTACTCCTCTGTTATTTAAAAAAAATCGAATCACCAAAAATTAGTGTGATATTAACAGACATGTCACCACAAAACAACTGAGAATTTGGGCACCACATCTCTTAGACATGTCGTATTTCATATATAACAATAGAAAGAGATAACGTTCTGTGCTCAGATCTCTCCTTTCAAAAATCCTCATCCAAGTCTCACGCAGGATGGAAGAGCATTCCAAGTGGCACGAACCTCGCCAAAAGACACATAATAACTAATAGTTGACATTTAGTGACTAGTAGGTCAACTATTATGAGAATAATAAACAGGGCCACCTACAGAGCACTAGCCACCGTTGGTGCACCAACCTCATAATCACACACATCGTACAATGTTCTTTCCTGCTGGTTGACATAACATCTGAATATTATTTAAATTCAGGATAGCATAAAATTGTCTAAATCTTTGATAATATATAAAATTGAGTGACATATGACAACAGATCAATGCCTTTATTTCGATGGATGAAGAAGGTCTCGAATAATCTCAAGCACGTAATAAAATTCATCAGTCTAACCATTAAAGTATTTCCTTTAATTTTTTGGACGTTTTTTAAGAAATATTTCAGAACAATGAAAAACATAAGTCAATTAAACGAAGTAAAATTATAACAAAGATGGTGATTATTTACAAAAAAAGAACAAAGAAATATTTATCTTCGTATATCTTGCATTTGATTTCAAGTTAATTTCTATGTATGTACATATTTCCTCTGTGCTCCATACAAATGGAGAAGACATGTGATAACTTTCGGTCAGGTGAAAATGGCGACGAGCCGGGAATCGAACCCGGGATTTCTGCTTTGATCGCAGGGGTGTTAACCACTACACCACCCGTTCGCCTTCCACAACTGTACACCATTTTCACCCAGACCAATTATTGTATTACCATCTCATCTTTCATTGAAATAGGGGCTAATTGCTTGTGAGAATTTTGCCTTATCTAGTGAAAATTATATCTCATTAGCCCCAATAGATATCCGTACACTTTAACTTATTTTTATAGCAATGAGTCGCCATATTCAACTGACAGAAAGTTATCACATAATTTCTATGTATTTTTTTTAAATGTTTATTTTATCGTAAATGATACCACATTTTTTTGGAAAACTGACAAAATCATTTTTATATTGACTCGTCAACATAAACAACACTTTCTATACTATATTTCAAGGGTTACATTGAATAAATATAAGTAACTCAAAATCTTTAATTGCACACTAAATCAAAAGAAAATTAATAATTTGTAATGGAGATTTCCATGTGAAAAATATAGGTTAACCATATCCATTTCAGAATATATTAGAACAAACATTGATATTTTATAAGTTTTGTTGACTTCTAGGATGTAACTGCAGAGATAACGGAAATTGCATTTACACACTCGTGTTTCATGTGAAAGGAAACGAAGAGTGGTGGAACTCATTTCCATTCCGAATTCTCTAGGAAAATAAAAAGATTTTTATGTCTCTCGCTGTTTTCGTGGGAAAACCCTCTGCTGAACATTGGCAAGGACAAAGATAAAAGAATCTGCTCGGCGCGAGACTTCACTCGGCCTCCTAGTTCAAACACATCATTCAAATCTCGAGCGACCAAAAGCTGGTATGTTTACTGACTCAACCTCTCTTGTAGTTCGTGCTTGGCCGGATCTGCTTGTCGAACTCTCTAGACCGCGGCCGCGCAGACCGACATTCGAAACCCCGCCAAACCTCTGAAAACACCGCGGGTCGGTCGAAAGCCCGTTTGAACTATCTGTAACGCGAATCTGTAACAGATCAGGCAACGTCGGAGAGCGATCTGTACTTGCGGAGTTGAAGTGGATGATCGGAGAATGTTGGAAACACACAGGGGCCGGAGTTAGGCTTGGCATTGCGAGTGTGTTAACTCTAATATGAGTTTCCGGGCAGTGAAAAAAAACAATGTGCTGGGTATTAGTTACATTTGTTTCAAATTTATAAATTTACTTGAACATGACTATATATAAAAATATATTTTTAAACTCAAATCTTTTCTGTGTTGATCTTGTTTCTGTGTTTTATAAAAATTCTCCTATTTACGCTTATATATACATAGTACATTCTTCTTTGGATAATTCACAATATTTATTTTTCAACGCAACGCTTTCTCCCTAGATTTTACAAATAATGCTACTATTAACTTCCATTATGTAAACAAAATAAATGAATAATTTAAGACTTGCGACATTATTATGGACGAATACGATTTATTATGTGCATTTATTGTTATAATTTATTACACCTGACGACTTAAACCTTAAGCGGAAACGTTGTGTTTTTAAAATTGTCCAAATAAGATCGTATCATATATTTATTATACTGTTATTACATCATAAGTTCTGTTTAGCATACATTTTTCATCTTATTGATTCTATTAAAGTAATTTCTTGTGTTAGGACTCAATCGTTTAATTTAATGAACTTTAAAGTCTGAGGAGCACACAAACTCTAAGGTAATCTGCGGAAGGAAACAATTTTTTACGATAAAAAATGCTAAAGTTTTTTTTCTTCAAATACTGCAAAGATCACTTAAATTGTTAAATAACTCAAGAAAACATAACGACATATAAGTGATGTTAAATAAATAATTGTAGTAGAATAAGTGATTTTTGTTCAACATATACACTTCACATGATAAAAATTAGTTAAGTCTATTGACACTACAATTAACTCAATAATATTTATATTTATTTATTAGTAGATGTGAAACAAATTTTCCGATCACTGCATATCTTAACTATGTCACTCCGGGGTACTTTTTCTTAATATATCCCTCTCCTTTACATCACTCCTGCATTGCAACTCGTAACATATCAATTGTAGTAGCAAATTCTTTAAAAACTCTAAATTTCTTAATAATAATGATGATGATAATAATAATAATATTAAATTTAAATCTTGCAGACCATTCTCCACAACCAAATTATATTTGATTTGCTACACCACTTCACGGTAGGCATCTTCGTGCTCAGGATAAGCCTCATGCCGACAAAGTTGCAGCGAACGCTTGGCTTTTATAGGGGGATCTATAGTGGGGAACGGAGTAATTTCTCATGGCAATTTAAGACTAAGTAATAAGTACATATACAAAAACAATTTATATCATGATATAGACAAAGCAATTGACCATAGTAGGAGATGCAAAATTAAACCAGAGAGAGTGCAACACATCACAGGAGGTAGCACGGACAGATCACACCCGTAGACACAATTAGGTTGCTGATATTATTTATCAGGAAATCAGCGGGAGATATGGATTAGAAGAAGACACTGTTCCCCACTACAAGTACTTCCCAAATTCCATTTCAGAGAACAACAAGTGCATAAGTTATGTTGATAGATCAATCCTCACGTGCAAAACAATCCCAGATATTATTCCAATAGACAAGCATATCAGTGATATTGCAGTAAATAACACCCACTACCAGCAAACTACTTACGGCAAGAAAATTCAAAATGATCAAGATTTAAAAACATAGATTCTTCGCATATGGAATATGGAGTGTATTTCTACAGTCCCAATTGTCCTGTAGACTGTAGTTGTACCTCACGGTCTACATGTGAGTATCAATCGGTTTCAACTCTCAAAAAACTATTTATATAACTTTACAAAACGCATGAAGGATACTAATGTTTTTAAATAGTGATATGCTTAAGGTAAAGATTGACATACACCTCACCACTCCTAACTACAAATTCTAAAAACCGAAAAAGAAGGTAACCATAATAATAATAAATATAATAATAATAATAGTACTAATAATAATAGTAATAATTGAAATTTATTCATAGTTTTGTAAAAGTTTTACAAAAGTCCTACAAAAGTTCTACAAAATTTTACCCAAAAAAATTCTACAAACTACAAACGTTTTACAAAAATTCTACAAAAGTTCCATTAGAAATTCTATAAAAGTTCTATAAAATTTTTACCAAAGTTATACAAAAGATTTATAAGATTCTACCAACAAATTTATTATATTCTACAAAACTTCCATAAAAGTTCTTAAATTCTTCAAATGTTTTATAAGATTCACAAAACTTCTACAAAAGTGTAAATTGCAAACACTCTAAGTTCTCAAGAACTTGTCAGAGAGTTTATCATCTTTAGTTTATTACATTAGTATTTATCTACTACTACTACCATTTACATTATATGTACATTTAATTTGATAATGAGATTATTTTATAATAGTTTTTACAGTTGTATTTCGGATTATTTACATGTAACAAGTTTATTGTATTTTTAATTGTTCTTTAATAACCAATATTTAACTCCTTTTTGAATGTGCTTTTTTTGTATTTCAATTAGATTACTCGGTAATTTATTTAATAGTTTTGGTACAATAATTTCTAATTTTCTTTATCCAAATTTATTGAAGTAATTAAGAATTTGAAAGTTGTATTTTTCCTTGTTTTATGCTCATTTTCATGTATTTCAAATATATTTGTATTAAACCTATTTTAATAGCAATTCAAATTCATACATATTTTTAATGTTTAAAATGTTTTCTTCTGAGTATATTTTATTAATATTATTTAATTTATCTTTACAAAAAAAATTATTGCTTTATCCTGAAGCTTTTGTAATATTTTTAAATGAGAATTTGATGTGGATCCACAGATATAAATTCCATATCTTAAAAGCCGATTCGAATAAAGCAAAATAAATAACTTTAAGTATCTGCCTTTGGTGTAATGTCTCTTATGCTGTTAATTCTCCATATACAGATTCTAAGTTCCTTTGTTATCTGCAAAGCTTGTTCCTTCCATAAAAAAATTCTTATCTATGATTAAACCTAAATATTTAAGATTGTTTACTAACTCTATTTCAACTGTGCATTTACAATTTTGGAGATGTTTATGTACACAATTTATGTTGTGAAACATTATTTTTGCATCAGTGTTTGGTATGTGAGGTTGTGATAGGTAATGATTTGGTTTTAGTTTTATTAATTTGAAATACCTTTCCATGAGTCCAATTTTGAAATTTGTTAACATTGCAAAATTTGTAATGCGTTTTCTTGGTTTTTATTAAATGAAATTATTATGTTGTCATCTGCATAAATTACATATTTCGAAACATTCTTTTACATCATTTACATATATTATGTGTAGTAATGGTGCCAAATAACTTCCCTGTGGAATGCCTTTTTCTATTTTAATGCAGTCACTGAAGTTGTTCTCAATTTTTGCTGTGTATTACCTTTTACTTAGGTAACTTTTAAATAATTTTAACACATTCCCTCTTATACCTATTTTTTCTAAAGTTTCCTCCAATTTTTCATGATCAATCATATCATATTCTTTTGACATATCTATGGATAACATCATAATATGCTCACACATATCAAGTCTTGTGTTTATTAAATTTGCAAATTTTTCTAAGAGATTTATTGTGCTTTTGTTAGTTTGATACGCGAATTGTTGATCTATAATAATTTTGTATTTATCTATTTAATTTATTAGTTTAATTGAAATATATTTTCAAAAATCTTACCTATTGAATTTAAAATCCAAATTGGTCTATAATTATCATAAATTAGAAAAGAACCTCCTTTATGTATTGGTCTTATGATTGTTTGCGTAAGATTACTTGGAAATTCTTCTGATTGTATACTTTTATTAATTATGATTGTTATTATTTGAATTAGTATGTTAGCATTTTCATTAATATTTTCAATTCTTATGTAATCTGTTCCTGGCGCTTTGTTGCATTCCATTTTTTAAGATGATTCCTTTTATTTACTCATTGTCTACTTCTGGCAGGTAAAAAGAGTTGCTTATNGGATTTTGTAATCATTTCTTCTTTAATTTCTTTTAATTCTCCCAGTTCTTTGCCTAGCAGGTCATACTTTTCACTTTAAAACTCTATACTTCTTTTTAAGTCACTCATTTCTTTTAATATTTTGTTCATTATTTTCCAAATTTGAGGTCAAATACTTACTTTCTTCTAAATTTGCTTTTGCTACAGCTTTCTCTCTTGTTTATTTATTCTCACTAGCACTATCTTCGTTGTTTTGCACTTTACTTACTCAGCATTTGGCACATCTCCATGCTTCTTTTTTCCCTTATTGAGGACGCAAAGTAGAGGTTGCTTTTACACCCAAAACAATACACCTCTTGTACCAATACTTCATATCCACAGTGCCCACACTTCATTTTGACAAATAAAAAAACTAAATGCAAACCAAAACCTTGACTACTTTTCCCACGAACACAAACTTCACTGATCTTCTTCACTGTATCTTATCTTCTTGCGTGGTGGCCAGCTGTTCACTTCTTGCCACTTTGCCACGTATGCATCCGCTGTACTTATAAATTTAAAATTTCGTTATATTACCCAAAAACACTCGAATTTTTCTCTAAATTTCCTATCACTTTTCTAATTTATCTTGTTCTGTCTAATGTAACTCCAAAACTGTCAATTTATCTTTTCGATACTCCATTACTCGACTTTCTTAGCGGAGTACACAACAGCACGTCTGCACTCAGTAGAAGTAGCAATAATAATGTAATAATAATAATAATAATAATAATAATAATAATAAAAATAATAATAAAAATAATAATATAATACAAGTCACTTAGTCTTAATTGTATAACTATACGATTGATACCTTTCGTTACAAAATATATACAGGACATTTGTACGTTTATATACAGTGTTTTGTTGCTAAAATCACGCAAACAGTGCAGTTCACCAGATGAAACCAACAGCTGCTCGCACAGTGTACATTGTTTCAGTCACTAATAATTTCGGTATACTATGCATTTACAAAAACATAATGAATCGAAGTGTAGTTAGTCATAATTAAGGTGTTCTCTTCAAATAATTCCTACAATAATCAACACACAAGTTAAGTGTAGTGTTAGTGGATAGCCTTCTCTTCTGTTTATGGGGTCATTGCTCATCATGCGGTCTCTATCTTTCACCTTTCCGAACGTGTTTGCTATACAGAAACCACGACAAAATCGTATATGCAACCCACACAGAGCATTTTGTATAACAGAAACGGTGTTGCGTCGTAATAATTATTATCATCATTTACAACATAACTCTCCATTTGCAACTTCATAAATAAGCATCATATACAGTACCTCGAAAATCAGAAACGCGGTCTTAGAGGGTAGTAATATATCCCAAATAAGTCAAAATCAACATAATACTCAAGAAAGAATATATCTTCATGTGATCTTCAAATAAAGGATAGTGTTAAGAGAAAACCGATAATGTTGATTTATTTGTGTTTATCACCTATTTATATATTGGCCAGAATGATCATATATTTCTTACTACTAACTTTTCTTTAAAAAATATGAACTTATGTTCCAAGTATTTTGAAGATCGGTAGATGTGTAGGAAACTACGTATGTTTTAAGTATGCAATGTTACTGTGTCAAAAAAAAAATGTTTTGAACAAGACCACATATTGTAGAAAAATACATCGATTTAAACAGCAAGGGAAATGAAGTAATATATCAATACAGTGCAGTATTTATAGTCAATTTACAGTAAAATAGTTTTGTGTGTTGCGTGTTGCATACTCAATGCATCATGAATCTGCCGAGCGCTCTATTTATAGATCGGCTTATTATCGATAAACGAAATGTAAAAATGACTTTTTGTTGTCATTTTTATCATCCTACAACCACCTATGACTAACTGTAGAGATATATTAAGCGAATTAAGGATAAAAAGTAATTTGGGTGTTAATGGATTAAAACCGATATGATTTTACAACAGTTATTTTATAATTTTACTCTATATCATAGCATTCATTTTGGTGATTAACAAAAGTTAAACGTTGACTGTTGACTCGGAATAAAAAAACACACAGTCTATGAAACGTTGTTGAAAATGAACTCACGACTAACGTTCTTAACTGCTCGCAAGAAATTTTCTTTTCTAACCTCTTTTCACTTCTTTTCTTCTTCTTCTTCAGAATTGCGCAACTTCTTAAGATCCTCTTTTTGAATGCCACAGATGTTTTCTACTAATGAAGTTAAAAAGAAAAGTTGTCTAACTTAAAAATGATTGCCGGGGCGTGCTGGAGTTAAGCATAGCTTTTAACTTGCTTTTCGTTCAATGGAGAAAACGTAAAACTGCAAGGAAGTCAGAGACATAATTGAGACAGTGGGTTTACACTATACTCTTTTTATCAAAGCGCAAAAACTGTTCAAACATAATATTTCTAAAATAGTTTTAGTGAGATAAATTGATACTAAATCATTACAATATTCAAAATGCACTTTTAGTCAGGATGTATGGTAGATTTGAAATTAATCCACCTAAATAAATTTCGCTTTTTCATTGTTCTCGATCATATAGTGAAACGATTTTCCAAAAATTCCAACGTTCCTATTGTATTCATATCATGAGATATACGTAGTATTTTTTTCGGCTTCAGTTGATTTCAAAGGTTTTGTTAAGATTTTGTGGCATCTCCAGGGGTAAAATAAGCGGTGTGATGGCAAAATGAATCTTAAAGTGAATAAAAATTTTGGTAACATGATATTCTCTCACAATAAATGAAAGAAGAAAAAAAAGAAAAAGTACTCTAAATTATGGATATTATGTCACTGCACCAAAATGGATCCAATATTCATATTTGAATGTATGAATTAAAAGTACAGCCTTGAAATACATATTTCATTGCTTTAATAATGAATATTATTTTCATAAAATACAACAATTAAAATTCATCGAATTTTACATGAAAAATTCTACTTTGTCGAACGAGAGAAAATACTCTGATACTTATTAGGAACTTTTAAAGATGGTGAGCAAACGTTTACGTACATTTTGTAACTTATATGTGGACATCACAGAAACAATTTCTTTCTGTCTATTTCGTCAGAGGAAAACAAAAGTGATACCTATCTCCAAACGCATCCTTTGGCGAACCCAAGTCAACAACATTCGCCAACCACTTACAACGCATGCAAATCACTCTTTCACTTTCAAGGGAGAAACTCCAAGTAAAATTCAGCAATGCATGGAATAACTAATAGTTGCGCGCTTGACGGACATTTTCGTGTGAGTCCAACGGTCATTTCCCTGGCACCTGTTTCCGTCCCCTGCATTTGCATGAACAAACACCTTCCTATTGCCAACCCAAGAACATCCCTCCACCCCTCTTCCCCTTCAGCACTTTTAGGGAGAGAGGCAGTTTCATTTTCCACATGCGACGAACCCGCTGCCGTCTACTCGGCATAGAAGGTGGGGGATTCCCCATCTCTAACTAGATCCCCCTCCCTCCAACGCTCTTGGATTTTGTAATCTCTGCGCTTCCGTGGACGCTACGCGTGACTGACCTTGATTTGACCTCCATCAAATTGGGACACACAATCTCCGTAGTATGAGCGACCACCATCATTTCCAAGTATGTAGATTTCCTTATCTTCGTAATGAAATTTGACATGGAGGGTCTTTCTTTTCAGTGTGGGTCGTAAGAAAACACTTCACACCGATTATGCGCTCGGCAACAACAATGTAAAAGAATAAAAAAATGACATGTATCCTAGTTTCAGAATCGCATCTGATCGGGAGGAGCGATCTTCGTGAAACATGTTTCTTGTCAATACAATGTCAATAAATCTTTCTTTCCTTAAACATTTGTTTATCTTGGACCAAAATGTTTTGACCTGTTGTGTAATAACAAGAAATCAAATACAAATTTAACAATATTTGTAAGAAAATTTAACAACTGGTTCAGTAATTTCAACAACTTTAACTTTCGTGTTAGCATTTTAAGATACCACTAACAATAAACTTTCTTGTTAGTATTTGAAGATAGCATTAACAATAGTTCCATATTACTCAAACTACGTTCATAACTGATAAGAGTGTCAGTATTCAGTGACAAATATATCGTAGCAGATTATCATGCGTTGCAGCGGTCGATCAGTACATTTGTAGTTTCCAAAAGGAAGACTGAATGGACTGAAAATAATTCTGTAAAATTTTATTATTATTATTTTTTCTCAACATAACAACCGTTGTACTTCATATTTGTGGTTATTAATTCCTACAATTCAACATTTATAAAAATTGTATTATATTATTGAAGTAATTGTATTATATTATTGAAGGANTTTCATCCTTTATAAAAATTGTATTATTAAACGAATAATCTATTATTATTTAACTACAACTATAGCTTAATAAATACCCTGAATAAATTCGAAGATCAGTTGCAATTCAGCTACGTAATCCTTTATCTTATATGATTCCACAGCAAAAAAAGTATAGTTAAAAATAATTCTCGAGGAAGAAACTCTTAAATTATATCCTGAAACTCGGTAAAGAAGAGTTAACATTGGTTATTATTGACGGTATGTATTCCTTTTAATCGTAGAGTAATGCATTAATGGGATTAACTACTTTATTGAATTTTCTTTTGTCGAACAAAAATGTTTATTATCCTTGATATTAAATTAAAAATTAAATTCCGAATTTGTTTTTTCAATTATCACTCTTTTCAAACTCACCCATCGAAGAGCATTTGATGTGAGGATCCAGAGAATATATAAAAAATGTGAGCGACACCTTCTCAATGATTCGCACATATTCGCACATTGGAACAAATGTAATTGTGGAACTTGGAGCAAAAGAAAGATAATTCAGTGGACAATAAGCGAGCAAAAATTAAAATTCAGTTAATGGCAGATAATGGGGAGAAATAACAATACAAGCCAATCGAAATACAAAAATATATTTTTATAAATCTAATTGGATTTATACATGATTTTAAAATGTCATAATGTGATGATGTCATAATAAAATAATGGGCAAAACAAATGCATTTATTTTTCAGTCCAAATATTCATATATTTACACAATGAATTGTTGCATAAATCTTGTTTTGAGCATGTTCTACATTTATTTTAAACGAGTTACCTCCTCTTCAGTGTTATTGAATATTCTAATGGTGGACAATTTGTTTACACGAAGACGTTCACTTTTCTCTCCACGTTGTTCTTTTGTGTTGTATCGTTGTGTTTCCCTTTGTTTAGTTGATGTTTTAAGAATGATACAAGTTTCAATTACTATATCACAAGTTACTCAGCATGTAGTGAAAACCAGTCATAAGTCACATGATATTGCTGCTTAGCATTTTCAACTATCGTATATTCCGTATCACAAAGTGAATGTTGACTCCAAATCATAATTTTCGTTGCAAAACCGTAGAGAAAACTTGAAAGTTATGAAAAGCAAGTGCGTTCAACTTAACTCGTTATTCCATACCATCACACTTTCAAAGACCATAGACGTGCACTAAGAATGTCTAAGGGATTGTAAGGCACATTGTTCTCACACATAACCTCACTTTCTTCACTCGACCACCTTCCCTTTCATTTTGCGACCATTCCCCCTGCGCTTCGCATTATCATGGACCGACGCGGCGCCGTAGCTTCTTTTACATATTTTAACATTTAATTCGCAACGTCGGAGACCGGAGTCGGGAAGCACCCTCACCCCCCGTTCATCTCTTAACCCCCCGACGACTTCGTCGACCACTCGCCACCTCCGCCCGTCCGCCACCGCTCGCTCGCTCGCTCGCTCGCCCGCTCTTTTCTCCTAACTTGTCGTCCGCCATTGTCTAAGCGACCAGTAACTTATGGTTCCCGGCGGTGTTTCAATTTGTGGCCGCTTGCAGCGCTGGCCTCGCGTCGGCCACGCGCTCTGGATATTTACGTGCGCGAACAGTATAATGCGCAGAGAAGGATAGGAAGAGAGAGTAGGGTGAGAAGGAGACTTGGGTGGGACAGGGGATGGGGGAGAAAAAGAATATTTCACGCAGAGACAATAGCGGCGGCGGAATAAATAGGCGATTATGCGCGGACGAGGGAAACTGTAAATTCTTCCTTTACGGAGATTGGGGTGAGAGTTTAGAGAGGGCGACGTGGTTCTAGGATTTGTTCGTAGTGAGAAAAGAGAGATGGGGTAGAGGAAGGAAGGGTTGGAGGGGGTGACGCCCTAGGGGCAGGCTGAAGCGATCGACTACCATTGAACGTATTGAGCCATACAAAGCGCGTATGGTCTCATGGGGAATATATTCTCCGATAACGCATCTGTTCATGTAGTGTCTGCGTGTAAATAAGACTTTTATTGGATTGTCTAGTAAATAAGATGGCGTTCGACTCTTGAGATAAACGTGAGTTTTATTACGTACTAGATGTGTATACATGTTCACTCATTGAAATTTCTTTGATTTCCACTGAAATTGCATTTTATGAAATACCCGCTCATGAATTAGAGGACTTTGCATTATAAGCATTATTTGCAGAAATATCTTACGTAAGTAGCTAGATTTTTATCTGATCTAGAAGTTTGAAATCGAATTTTCATTCCACTTCTGCCTTAGAGTCCTTGATCAGAATTGGTGGGATGGTCCCTTGCTTGCTTCCGGAGAGTAAATAAGTTTATTGTCCTCCACTTTGTCATACGCAGTTTGCACTACAAATGTATTTATTTATTTAATCCCTGCTATTCACTGGATTTTTGGTCAGTTAGAAAGTAATTCTCAATTCTCTAGTAATTGATCTCGTAATGAATTAGGAGGTCGACATAAATATGAGTGACTTTAATTCGTCATTATGAGCGTACGAAATACCTCGTGAATATTATAAATTATTAGAACTTAATACGATATAACTTGACCAACGTGAAATAAGCTTCGTCTACTCTTATACAAAGATAAACGTAGGAATTGCATTTTCAGTGAAAGTACTTGATTTTTGTAAGAGAAAGGATTTTTTAAGAGCAATTAGAAGAAAGATTTTATAATCTGTCGAAAGTTCAAAATACATATATAAACGTAATACACCATTTAAAATTGTTTTGTATATAAAATTCTTTACCTAGTAATATTACGATATGAGGGAACCTATTTTGGTAATACAGTAATTGAAGTGATAGTAAAAAGATTGGTTCAGAGAGACACCCTAAAAGCTATATTGTACCTTCATATTTTTCCTTCTTTTTGGGTACGGCTCAACATCTTAGCGACATATAATCGTAACTGTTTGTATTGAAGAATGATAATCGAAACGGTAAACTTCCATTCTGTGTCGTGGCACCGGCCGGTCAATCCGGAATTTCTATGCTTATCTAGCCGCGAATATACCATACACAGGCTACTTTCTAAATTATAATTAAATATATTTATTTCTAGTTTATGAATTTGGGGGTAATTTTTGTTATTAAATGTAAAGGTTTGTTAATGATAATGCACTAGATGAATATGTATTAGGTTGCAAATGTGCAGTTGAAAGGTCAAAATGTGATGATACTCGTGGCGTTAAGTTAATTAAATGCAATGGAAATTGATTAATTCAATAATTCCAATGTTACTTCGTAGTTGAGTAGGAATGATGATTCAAATGTTCGAAAGTGAAGTAGTTTTGAATAATGTGTTACGAAAATAGAAATTTTACTCAATGCTGCACTGGAATGTCGGTATAAAGAGGAATGGAACATATCTGTGGAATTCATAGATACGTTTGTACAAATTACTTTCTTTTGTGGATTTTAACAACAATAATAAATTTTCTATAATAATCATAAATTTAAAGTCAGAAAGTAGTTACATACTGCGACCATGGGGTGGAAAATAAACTAATTTACACTCCGGAAGCAAGCAAGGGGTCACTCCATCAATTCCAATCAAGGGTGCCTAAGGCAGAGGTGGATTTATAATTTGAACAGTCCTTAGATAAGAATAAAAGTAGTTAGCTACGTGTTATATGTTTTGTATGTTGTCACAATATTTAAATATGTACGTTATTTAGTGTTACGAAGAAAGAAACGTACCCTAAATTCTTATTTTACCACTGACAAACACATTAGATATATTGACACGTTGGTGAAGAATGAACAAAGTGTTCATGATTAAACAGTCCCTAAACTTTAAAAAAGTTACTTCACTGCGATTTTCAATAAAAAAATGATAAGCCCAGATAGAATATATTTCACAAAAAACTTCAAAAACATTCGTATTCAATATACATCAAATGATAATTTTTAATCTTTATCATCTACAGGTTTGAAAATTTAGATACCTTTTTTTCCTTCTTAAAAATGCATTGTTTTATGAATGCATATATTTTATCAATTCATCAGTCTATCTACAGCTTTGAAGGACCTCGAAAGCACAAGCAATACCATAAGGTTCCCGCAGTCTAGTATTATGGTTCGAGACACCGTAACTTATTTGAAAAAAAAAATGCAATGTATACATTCACACTTACTTGGTAATAGTTGTACCCGTGAATCTCTAATGTAAAGTATTTTGCAGGTAAAAGTTTTGCAAAAGAGTGGCAAAATTGTTGTATCCTGATGGGAACAATGTCACTTGTGTCATATTACCAGCAATTTCGGAGAAATTTGAACAAAAATTAATAACTAACTGCTCTTTTTTTTCCCATAACATATAGGCGCCGTATTACTTTGAAAACACTATATTTGAAGTGGTCTAGCCTTCATCGCTTCTAACATATCGCTGAGCGAGAGAACGCGGGATCAAACCCAGCTCGGTCGAATTAGGCGAGGTATTATGCTGAGATTTCTCTCACCTACGAAGACAACCATAAGCCGGTTCGGAACCATAAGCTTCTTGTGAATCCAACAAATCGACGTGCCAATTCCCCTAGCCGAAGTCACACACACACACATTATATATATATATTACATGTATTGGGAAATCATGAAAATAAAACACTACTGTCTTCTATAAAATAAGAAGTTTTAAACTGAATAAAAATGGAAAGAAAAACACATAAAAATCACTCACAAATTGAATGAAACAATTTCGGCGTCTAGCCTTCCTCAGACATGTAGAAAAAAAATCTATCTATTTATCTATCTATCTATTTCTATTTATCTATCTATTTCTATCTATCCATCTATTTCTATCTATCCATCTATTTCTATCTATCCATCTATTTCTATCTATCCATCTATTTCTATCTATCCATCTATTTCTATCT
>NNCF01128055.1:216417-277435 GCA_002313205.1 Laupala kohalensis
GCAAAAAATTACATGTACAAGTTATTATCGAACTATAGATTATTCTGAGTATAGTGTTTAAAAATCATAAGAATTGAAATAACACTAAATTCACGATTTATTGTTACAATAAACAAGCCCCTAGACAAAATACTCATCGAGTTACAAAACATACTCAACTACAGCAACATTTTCTCATTAAATTAAATTAATAGTATAATTATACCACATAAAATTAAATAGAATTTCAGAAAGGAAGGGGAAAATAGTACAGAAAAATGTAATACAGTAATAAATAGAATGGGAAGTCGTTATTCTAATCTTTGCGAGACCCACAGCAGGAACATTTTAAGACAAGGAAAGGGGTTGGGGTAAGGTCTCTAGTAGAGCGAAGTGACCTCCGGCCGCTGTTTGTCCAACGGCGGCCAAAGGGGACTCGACGATCCCTGACAAACGGGGTAGATCCAATACTTCGTGACCTCCCTACGACTTTGGAAGGGTCAAGGGCTTGGAGTCCGTTTGCTTTGCAACACGCCGCATATTGCGTTGAATGCGCCACTTGGCGGAGAAGTTCTCGTCTGTATATTTTACAACAAACAGTTGCGCCGTTAAAAGGTTTCAGTACACTTTCAGGAAATATTATATTTTCACGTAATATTTTGCCAAACTGAAGATTCGTTCATTTACCACCAAGCCATAGAGAGTTTATTTCTTGATGACGTTCATGAAAATATAATTTTTATAGAGTACGCGATTAGTTCAACACTTCAAGCTGAAGGAACGAAAGTAAAATTCTGGGTTCGCCCTAGACGCTCTACTTCATCTGAAAGCTTAATTTTATTGTTATCATTGCCAGCATTATTAGCTTATTATTTATACCAATATTGTTCTTAACGTCAGTAATAATAGTAGAATGAAGAAATAAAATTACGTCATTTTATTGCAGATCAGTTTATTAAAATGTTTGAACAATTACAAAAACACACACACCGGTCCGCAAACATCACTTTACAGACTATTTAATCAATTAAAAAAACAACATTTTTAGAAATTTCTCTGCTATAAAATAAGGTCATTTTATTTCTTCATTCTTATTTATGTTATGATAACAGTTACATTTTCAAAAGTCTTACTGTGGCCCATTCCATTTTCTAAATGATTTACTTAAAAATGTTAACGTATTGAAAATACTATAGTTAAGAAAATGAAAAAAAGTCTTGTGTTTATTGTTACCGAAAAGAGTGTTGTGTCAATTATTGAAAACACATATTAATAATTAACACAAACGGCTATTCTCTCATTGAATTTGTATTTGCTTGTATTTGCTGTATACGATAGACTAAAACGAGTTATTGAACAAATATAAAAACTTACCAGTCGACATTGGTTTTGCACTGAAGTTTGTGATTATATTAGCGTATCACCCCGGATTTTTATGTAAACGAGCAATTTTTCCTAAGAACAAAACAACCAAAGAATAAACCGTATCGGGGTTAACTGTTCGTTGAAAATTTGGAAAGCAGAAAATAGCACGTTTACATTACAATCGTCGTAAAATGTTAATTAATTTGCAAAAATTAAAAGAGTTCGCCAAAATTAAAAAAGAAATATATTCCTTGTAACTAAATTGTACCCTAATTTTCCTTTTAAAAAAAAGCGTAATTTCGAAATTCTTTCTTAGTGGGTCTTGAACACAAAATAAATATCCTGTCAACATTTTATGTTTCTATCTCTAATATTTGTTAATAGATGAGTAAATAAGTCAGTCAATTAGTTATGCATAGAGATACTTCATTGCACACCTATTTTAGATTACTGAGTCGTAAAAATGACAAAAACTAAGTCAACAGGTAAAGAGAAAAAAATGCTACAAAGTTTTCAAGAAAGTCACCTCAAACTTCACGCATAGACAGGTTCTCGATAAACACCTTCCACAATATCCGACATTGCTTAGAGAACCTAGAAACCAAACTAACCCATTAACGCCCAAATTATTTTTTAATCCTTAATTCGCCTAATATCTCTACAGTTAATCATAGGTGGTTGTAGAGTGATAAAAAAATAATTTTTACATTTCGTTTATCTATAATAAGCCGATCTATAAATAGTTCACTGGACAGGTTCATGATGCATTGTTATAAAACTTCAGTTCCCTGTCTTATGAAAACGATATTTCTTTCTACTAAGTATGGTCTTGTTCAAAACATTTTTGATACAGTAACGTTGCGGTTTGATATAATATCAGAGGTCATCCGGTTTTTTTTGTGAAATTGGCAGGGTCTTTGATCATTCCTTCTTTCTTCATAATGGTCCAATCCACCGTAGCGCATTTGTAAATAAACATTTCTGTGAGATGACAAGGAGTTGTGTCGCATAATTCGACGAACATATGTTAATCGTTTATGCTATCATCACAATTACATGAATGTTCTGACTCTTTCACAATGCAAATCAAAATTTTAGCAATATCCTCTAGCTCCACAGGGAAGTTATGGCTTGTAACCGTATCTAATCAGCTTTCCTTTTACGAATTATGTTTTGCGTATTGAGACCATAAGATTTCTCAGTCGTTTCGACCTAGAATTTCTGTTCGAAAATTCCAAAACGCTGAAATGAGTCATAAAGGTGAAAAATTCAGAGAAATAATCTGTGTTCATCTGGATTGAAAGTACAATCTCAGTAATTCTTTGTTGCATTCGCATAGTACACTGTCTCTAACAAAATATACTCCAACATGTCCTCATAATACAGGATTAAAGTTGCAATGGAGTCAAAATTTTCAGTATTCCTGTCCATTTTGAGTGTCGCGGGAGCCAGAATTTTGCTTACCTTCTAGTGTTGTGTAAACCGAGGTATGTTCGGTATCAGTCATTTCGTTTTATTCAGTCTTTCTCCAAATAGTCTAAGAAACAATACATTATAAATGAAGAAGAAAATACGCGCGCCCGTAACTTATCCAATGTAACTGTAGACATAAACATATGGTTCTTTTTCATTTTGAGCAACAAAAATGCACTGGTGGAGGTCCTGGAACATCATTTTCAGTCGAATAAACTAACGCATCATTTGGAGCTTCGTCATCGTCCGTCACCGTGTGACCTGACCTATGCAAAAGGGACGCAAATAAAAGAGGTCTTCTCGTATATACTTACACGGAAAATATTCACACATAACATACACTATATCGGAACAAAGGACACAAAACAACCGCCCTATGACTCTTTTCTACGTACGTCAGCTGCGAGCGGCAAATTGCTCTTCATGTTCCCTATACCCGAAGCGCAGTGCGCCAGCGATCTATAAATAGATCAGCAGTTTTTGCAAAGTGATATCTCGGGCAACATTTCGCTAAATTACTCCTATTTTGTATAACAACAAAGAGAAACATGTTTAGCAATACGTAGAAGCCCAAAATTCTCAAAATGAAAAGTTTTACTAACTCAACTCACGTGAACATACAACTCTGCGCAAAGAACCTGGACAAGACATTATTTTATTTTTTAAGGATCAATAATCATAATTAAAACATATGTATTAAATCTTACACATCTATTAATCTCCAAAATACTTAGAACATAAGTCCAAATTTTTAAAAGTGAAGTTTGTTGGAAGAAATATGCGATCATTCCGGTTGATCTACAAATAGATCGCTGGGCCTTAACGGGTTAAACTTCCCAAATCCCGGTTTCCGCTGCATTAGAGAAGCATTCTTTCATGGCATGAAGTTAAATGAAGCGATATTTAAAAAATAATTCCCGCTCCATTTACTGGACGCATTCCAGTGAGTACCTGCGCGTCTTCGTTTACGCCCCGCAAAAGTTCGAACACACGCTATGCTGCGTGATGATACAGCGTTCCCAGTGGCCAAGTAATAAAGCTCCCGCTTCTGAGGGAAAGGAGTGCACGACCAAGTCTTTGTCGTAAAACATGCATGACGTAAGCCAGGGCTGACCAAGACCGTCAAAGGGCATAAACTTATATGTTCGTGAGAAAATACTTAGGAATGAAAATAATTTAAAAAATGTCCTGCAGGATATGTCTACATAAACGAGTGTATATTTGTGAAGAAAATGTTTTCTTTAAAAATAATATACGCAATATATAATTTCGAAATAGAAGATAAACACTTTCATAGCTAAAATTCTAAGTACTAATAATATGTCATATTCTTAACTTTTCAAACTTTTTATCACTGAACATTTCCTAGAGGTAGATTTAGTTTCCAAACTTTTCTAACGGGTCATAAAAACGTGAACGTTACCAGTCTTATCTTCTGCAGAGATGATGTGTTAAGGTTCTGTAAGAGAAGAAAATATCGTATTAAGAACAATTACAGTGAAAATGTCGAACTATCATTTACATTGTTAAATTCATAACTCTCTCTAATTGAGGAAATAACAACAAAAATATATAACAAGAGCATACGAGACTAAACTCATTCTCCAATTTCTGCTCTCAAGAAATCACACACAATAAGGAGCATAGATAAGTCTAAAGGGAGACAAATTATTAATTTGCCATGAAGAATTCGTTCTCAAACATTATGCAGACATATTAAAATTTTTCATTGCACAATGAAACGTTTCATTTTACTGCAGGGTTTTACATTCTCATATAACGTATCTAGAAATGTTATTCTGCTCTTGAGCATTTGAGAGAAATCACGTAATATGTCACTGAATCCACAACACAAATAACGTGATGAATTATGTACGCCATGTAATGACACATTTTGGTTTGATACTTGCTCAAGAGTGCCTCATGTTTCGAAAAAAACAAAATACCCGCTTGAAACGATCGTGCAGGTAACGGATTAATACACACCTGAAACGGGCAGTCAACTCCTGCTTACAGGTGTCTCTTGCGTCTGCGTAGTTCTGTAAAATTGAGATTGCCGCTTAAATGATATTTAGTCAGTGTCTCGTGGGAATTCATGAGTTGACGACGCCAGGTAGACGCCAAATAACAGCTGAGGAGAAATAGTTCCCACTTATACCAAAAGAGGGCGCCAATGACTGGTAGCATCCTACGTAGGGCAAATACTCTTAGACAAATGATCGTCGTCAGAATTGTCAGCTGTCGTTCACGATTAGCCAGGAAGCGACTGAAATACGTATTGTATCTTTATTAAATTCACTTTTTGGTCACTTTTCCATGCTGAAACAACTTATAACTATACGAATTATTGAGCAGTGTGAATTTATTTAGTAAATTCAATGCATTATTGATCAAACCAATAAGAAGTTAACTTGACAATGAAACTGTATTTTTTAGAGCACCCAATCAGATAATTTTTTCCTCAAACAATAAGCCGTGTTCTTTATGGACTCTTCTTTATTGTTTTTGGTGAATTGTTAGCAGAGGTTTGCTGTGTGCTGGAGAGGTGAATGTGTTTGGAGCTCTTATGTTTTGTGTCAACACCTCAAATCCGGCAAACGATAGTCATATATAAAATAGTGTTATACGACATGGAAGGAAATCAAAACAACTTTTAACATGAAAATTATTTCATACTGCATAAACCGTTAAGCTACTTTCTTATTCGTTTTGATCAAGCTATAATTATTCTCGCAAAATGAATACCATTTGAAATAAAACTGGAAATTACACTTCCTGAAATACACCGTTGTTAAAGTCTTAGTGAGTGTACTCCAGAGTCTGTCTATGATTTATCGCAGTTAGGCAATATTTAAAAAAAGTTGGAAACTGTGATTACTTAACGATAATGTTCATGGTCATCGCAGCATTTCTCAATTTTTCAGACGTAATGACTTTTTTCCTGTTTTCCAATACAATGCAAATGTTATTGATTGATGGAATTTTAATGGAAGTAAATGGTAATGAGACGAACAATAATTGAAACAAACACTTAAAAATTGTTTTTTAGGAGATCAGATGTCGAATGCATATTTTTATTTACGATTCGCATATTTTAAGGATATGATTTCCAAATTTTTGAAAAGTGAGCTACTCTTCACTGAGTACACACAATAGCGACAAAGTCGACAATATGTGAGTAACTGGACATACGAGAATTAGTGAAGAACCTTCGTGTAAGATACAGCAGTTTTAATCAGGTTTAATGATTCTACGCCTGGCTACACACTTGCTATTTTCAATCACTAAAAAACGCACTTGCTATAATTTAGCCGAGTGAATAAAACACAGCATTCAAGGAGATTCAGCGCATATGGTGACTGAAAAGAAGCAACAGGCTATATTTTTCAGGCGACGTGACTGTCAGGAGGAGAAATGAGAATCACGGAAATGAATGACCTTGCGCGCACCTGCGGTATGGACCACTCACAATTCGAGTTGAGAAGTTCACTCGCGCTGAGGTTCAAAGCTGCTTATGTTCAGTGGTTGCTTTGTATTATTAATTCTTTTTATAGGTAATCCTTGGACGTTCAATTTGAAATAATTGATGAAAACTACCGGCTCCTTATATAAGTAAAGAAAACCATAAGAAAAAAATTTTATGAGATGAATTTGATAAAATTTCCCCTTGGTTGTTCTCGAATTAATGAACGGATGCACTCAATATGTTCTTCTCCATTTTATTTTTTATTTTTTGAAGATTCAAGCAAAAAGCGATTGCACAACCTGTCTCGGTGAGATCCATTTTCCTACTACTCTAGTCGTAGCGATCGATATTTTTTCAGTCGCGATGTCTGAAAATCGCTAGTGCGCAGGCGCCCTGGGTGAAGACACAAATGGGGTATTCCACGTCAAATAAGATCCAAATTTTCTTTCTTCTCACCAATATCAATGACCAAACCATTTCATTCGCAACGGATTTTTAACATATTTCGATATTTTTAAGACCTATTAAAAAGGTTATTTAACCAGAAAATACAATGTCCTTAATGAATTCTATATCCGAGATGTGAAATATAATATTCGAGATGGCGCATGCGCCTGGTGAGGATCAGGATTTTCACATGTAAAGGTGCCTCACCTCATCCACAATCTTTAAGTGAAATGCACGACCTCATATGGTTGCGAACTGCGTTTTTACGTACTCTACAGATAAAGAATAACAAAGACACACTATTTAAGAAGAACGAAAAAGAAATTGCGTACGAAACTTTCTGGCTGCCACGACCATGTAGTGTTTACGCTATTCTTATGTACGCTATCCTACAGCCGTATTTGCTTACTGTATAATACACATTCTCCGCAATGGATTGCCAGCTACAGTGACTTTTCAGTCAGTTCGTTTAGAAATTTTTTT
This sequence comes from Laupala kohalensis, assembly GCA_002313205.1. Taxonomy (NCBI): domain Eukaryota; kingdom Metazoa; phylum Arthropoda; class Insecta; order Orthoptera; family Trigonidiidae; genus Laupala; species Laupala kohalensis. Next base: position 223,631 of record NNCF01128055.1, read on the forward strand.
AAAATGGAAAGCTGAAACTTCGAATAACGAATGACATAATGCTGGTCTATCTTTGTGTGAAGTTTCATCACTAGATAAGCAATATTTAATTGAATTATAAAATTTTTAAACCGTGACGTTTATTGTCTAAAACTAATAATTTGTGCATTCTCATACATAACTCGTTGTATGAGGGCAATGAACTTGAAAGTAAGATCGGAATTTACTCCGCACTTCGATAGGTTGTATCTGTTCGCTGAGCAACCTTGAATTAACTCAACAAAACCGCTGCGAAAGACATGGTTTTGAATACTCGTTCCTACGCTGTTAGTCGTGTTAATATTGTTTCCTCATTGTGTATTATTTTACGTAAAAGTATTACCACAGTGTTCTAACTAGGGAACTAGGCTGAATACTGTTTAATTGAAAATGACACTCTTCAGGAAAGAATAGTATTTGTCGCAGATATTTCATGTTTTCCTTTTTTAGGAACTTGTATTATTAAGATTTAAATTTTTGTAAAATTGTATTGTTCCAATGATTATCAGATATTCCGAGATATTGTGTCAAAATTTGATTTATAGTAGAATCTTTCAAACTGAATAATTTTAATTAATATATTTTATTTATTTTATTCGAAATAATATATTTCAGATTGTTTTATATTTCATGCTTTTTATTCTATATTCCTTAATCAAATCTGTTTGCCATAAAGAGTTTAACGTTACCATAGCATTATTGGTTCTGGTTACAATATGTAGTTCCTTTTCATTAATTATCGAAGAAAAAATACAAAATAAAAATTAACAGAATAAACCCATTTTACCGAATGAAAGCATTGAAACACTACATTTTTGCGGGAGTTGTCGAATTGACGAACGTTCAAAGTATGAATTGATAACATAAGATTAAATTCGAGTTCAATATTGTTTATTCGTAACGAGAAATTTCCATGTATTTGTATAATATCATAGGTATTAAGTATATGATATCTTGAGTGTAGGTCACAATAAATACATCCGTCTTAAGATTGCATTTTTTATAGAAAAACAAAACAATTATAAAATAAAAACTAACAAAAACCAATTAAATAATAACATAGTACTAACATTAATATTTGTGTTATTATTGTTATATATGATATTATTTATATATGTTTCAGTTAGCTTATATTGTATAATTTCTTTTTGTTTGTTTTTTTACGAAAAAACCTCGATGTATACAACGCTAGAGATGACTTAATAAAATCCGAAACGTTGGTAATCTAAGACGGATGTATTTATTGTGGTTTACACTCGAGATATCGTACACTTAATGATACACGTGGTCAAGAATTTGGACTGATCATAGTTATTTCTTACATTCCCCAAGAATAGTAACGGAATCAAAACCAGCGAATGTAAGAGTAACAAAGAAGAAGAAGAAGAAGAAGAAGAAGAAGAAGGGGAAGGAGATAGAGTAGGAAGTCGTGGGAGGAGGAAGATAGATGGAGGCTGAACATAAGAGAGGAGTCGTTTCCGCGCCGATAGGTATTCGTGAAGGCGGACGGAGGAGAAACCTCTCCGGTGACGGATAGCAAAGGTCTCATCTCCACGCTTCTCCTTGCAACCTCCTCTGCAGACAGGATCTCGTACGTAGAAGCAAGCACTCACTCGCAAGACAGGGCTGCATAGGCGGCACTCGCTCTGTTTCTGCACGAATTTCATTACACGCCGGGGGACGGAAATAGAGGAATGAAGGTAAAACAGATGGAGAGGATTTCAAAGAATACAAGAGATAGCATAGTCAGGAATCTATACAAGAGAATCTATACGAGGGTAAGTCACTGTACACGTAAGTCGCAAACGTCAGTTTCCCTTATACAGTTTTAAATTACGAGCGCACTTTCGCCAGCTGATCGCGGAACGTGTATGCTGTTTGTATAGGCTGCGTGACATCTCGTAGACACGCAGTGACTCAAGAAGCACGATGGCGGTTGTGTTGCACGAGTGTACACGAGATGAACTGAATACATTTGTGCGAATTTGTGGGTCGAAGCACTGTCAACATAAAAGTGCGTCGCGAATTGCATCCCGTGTTATGGTAACAACTGTTTCTCACGCAAGGCTGTGTGCGATTTGATCCGGAAGTTTAAAAAGGGAAGGAAAACATCGATGGGAAGCTTCCTTTAGCCCCCAGTGATTTTCATAAGTTTCAAAAAAAAAAACCATTTGGGTGGCCGTCATTTCAACTGATAAAGCCGTACTCGTTGCCTACGACAGCAACCTAAAGACTTCTTGGCAACGGGCTTTCAAAGACTTGTAAAGAGATGGGATAAGTGTCTGAATGTACAGGGAGATTATGTCGAAACGTGAAAAAAATATCAGGGAATTACTTTGATTATTACGTCTATCCAGATTTACGACTTATTTATCGACTTACCCGAGGTGTACATGAGACGCAGTCGATGTAGGAGTGCGAGGAACAGTTCTGTGACAGGTCCACAACGGTCACGCGGGCACGTACAGCACAGTTCTGCGCTGCGTAGGTGCTGCCTCTGCGCAGCGTCCCAACTTGCGCTATACCCCTTCGCAACACGTAACCCGAGAAATTGGGTTGCCTGTCCGCTACGCAGCGTGTATCAACTCCGCCTCAATGTGTGCCCCAGGTATCGGTGTGTTTTGGTGTCCACTGTGAAGAAGGATGGGCCACACGTTTCAAAATTTTCCACATGCTCTCTACAGGAGGGGTCCAAATAGCTGTGTTTATGTCTCCTGCAGTACACTTACGTTAGAATCGCGTTAGATTCACGTTATTTGGTTTGCTACGCGTCGACGCGTTTTTACCTTACACCTTTCACACCATCGTACCACACCAAATCCAGGGCGTGGGTTAACGCTGGCGTTCAAATCACGTGATATTAACGTTTTTAGTCTGCCGCGCGCCGACCCGTTTGCACCCTACGCTTTTTCCAACATCTGACCACGCCGACACCAGGGTGCGCGCGGGTTACCGAAGCTACCCGAAAGTGTTGAGACGATCGAAACCATGTGGTGTTGTGTATACTAATCCCGAGCCGGTACTATGTTCAAACTGTATTTCTGTTGCTGTTGCCGCTGTGAGTTATTGCGCTCATTCTGTTCTTTAGTTGTGCTGCTGTGTTTTAGTATGGAAGATAAAGTATTAGTAACGAATCTCCTGTGGCGTATGCATCACGCGTTATTATGTTGATTTGGGGTTAACCTCGTAAAGCGTAGATCCTGTGTATGCATTTCACCAAGAACCATCTATTTCGTTCGGCTCTTATCTCAAAATAATAAATTACCTATCTATGTTACTGTCAAGCGACCAAAATAGAACACTAGATCTGGTTTCCACCTAGAACAAGGGGGGTTAGTTTAAAGTATTTCACGAACGTAGCAACTGCGTTTTTCTCAAACGTTATATTCGCGTGGACACTATGGACGTTCCAACCAGGATCTCACCTGCAACGTTCGAACCTGAATATAAGGTGAATCTAACGTAAGTGTGCTGCAGGGGGTATGTATTTCTTGTTTGGGCCCACTAAGGACCTACGATGACGAGTGCTAGTCAGGCCCAATTCTACGTGGATCTACTCACAAGACACATCGTGAAATGTTTTCGGGAACAGCGTCTAGATAGAATCTAGATTATCGTATCCAAGTATTATAACTGCGGTGGTAATGCTGGGTGGAAATGGTGAACAGTTGTGGAAGGCAAACGGGTGGTGTAGTGGTTATCACCCCTGCGATAAAAAGCAGGTTTCCCGGGTTCGATTCCCGGTTCGTCGCCATTTTCATCTGACCGAAGGTTATTTCCAACTTGTGTTCGAGTCTTCGTCAGGCACAAGAGACATTCGCTTTTTGTAATAAATTGTAAAAACTGAAATGGTCTGAGAATAAGATCGATATGTTGAATTATTAAAATACATCATTCGACTTAAATAAGTACTTAGGAAATTAATTTGAAAGTTAATTTCCCTTATTTATATGGATAGTGTTGGGTTGTACATGGTCTAGTATGCTTCATAAATTTATACCCTTATTAAGTCCTGTGACAAGGTGGTCTCTCAATTGGAAAATTATCTTAATGAATTTGTAACTAATCTATCAATAATAGAAAATATTTCCGTACGATTTTTCTCTATATCTTAAATCACATCGCAAAATTTTGTTTGTGATCTCGGATAATAACGGAAGAACGGGCTAAATGACCTCGGAAGAAGGGGAAAGAATCTGATCAGCTGCATTTATTTATGAAATAGATATTTCACATTTTAGTATGAGATTAATATAGGTAACAAACGTGTCTTGCGAATCTTATAAAGTCATAGTATCTTTTATTTTCATGTTTACACAAATTACTTTCATATGACAGGTGAGAAAGGTATTCGACGAAAAACTGCTGCTTTAGTTTCACTGCAGAATTCATATGCAGAACAATCAGAATGAAAGGCGGGAAGAAGCATCAAGTGGTTTTCTATTCACAATTATTTGTAAATGAATGACTTCTTTGAGACGTTCAGAAAATGCTAACATTTATCTTGTTCTACCCCGAATGTTTTTGAACTAAATTTTGGTTTTGTTTTCCAACTCCATGTAATTTAACCACTCTAATATTATAAGAAGAAAATTACTGTACTTTATTTTTTAATAGTATCCATTCGATATCTCTGAATTAGTTTCAGCATACATCATTTCTTTTTCTTTCCATCGTGAACGAACAGAAGATGACGAACAGAACAGAATGACAGAGAACAAATCGTTGAACGCCACTTAAAATATAATTTGCTATGACAGGTTTTATTAAATTGGGACTACAAAGCTCTCATGAATATATTCCGGCCATTTCATAGAAACCTTAATATAATACGGCGCGGAGTGTTTAAAAAAAACTAACACAATTTTGGTGCTGTTTCTATAACAAGAATATGAGTTGTATTTTCTAGAGTCACGTTGAACGAAGGTCTTCATTTGTCCAACCATTAAATGATGAAGAGAATGGAACATTACAGTTCTCGCGGCGAAAGAAGAGTAATAAAGCAGGAGTCTGAAGACCACGTGAGAGTCGAGGAGCCAATGGCAGCAAAGCGATATTACCGACTCTGTCTTTAGCAGTAGATATATGGGTTTTTACTCGAGTGAACAGTATTTTGGTGAATTAACTTTCGAATAATGCCGCATACATCAGCCGATCCGTAGAACAGGTAGTAACTGATATATAAACTGTGACGGGTAGGGGGTTTGACATTTAACCTTTGAACTCAAGGAGGTTGTCTGGAGTTAGCTTTTCCACAGACTATAGCAACCTCTGTCTCGGAGACGGTCTGCTAGACCATTCGACATAGCAGACAGAAGCCTCGACATCTCGTTACCATTCTTTAGCCGCAGGGACTGTACTTTCCAGGTAACGATGAGGAGTGAAAGACCAGAGGGAGGAGGAGGTGGTGATGACGTTGGACGGACACACATCTCTCGCCGAGAGTTTCGTTTCTGACCTGAGAGTAATTTACAATTCACAGAATCGACACAAAGGCCAAAGAGCTGATTCTCAGAAAACGGTAAGCTCCGCCCTTGAGTAATATATTCGAGCTGACATTTCTAGTAGTCTTAACAAAACAGGAGGCAGCCACCTTTGTAATCTTCACTTTGTTAAGTCTACTAGAAATGTCAGCTCGAATATATTGCTCAAGGGCGGAGCTTACCGTTTTCTGAGAATCAGCTCTTTGCCCTTTGTGTCGATTCTGTGTATTGTGAATTACTTTCAGGTCTGAAATGAAACTGACGCATAAAAAAGAGACCGTTTCTGACATCAAGAGTACCAACTAAATAATACCACCAAAGTAAATTTTACTTTAAAAAAATATTTTCTAAATAAAATTTCTTCTCCTGTTTCAGCTTCTTTTGTAGAGTTTCAATCACTTAAAAAACGCTCCCGACCTTCAGAATGTATTTGTATTATTTTCTGTCTAAAGAAATAAAAATATTTTTAAGGCAGTATAACATAAAACAGTCACTACTAAGCCATTCATCTGATAGAAGAGATCAGTCTCCAAAACTATGTATGTTTAACTAATATGTAAATATATTTACAGAGTTCCATAGGTAGAAAGTGTACCTGCATTTTGGAGTGTTATCAGCTCCCAGAGAAAAATTCACTTCCTCACAAAATAAACACACTTTTAAATACAGAGATGTAGAAACACGAGAAAATACGCCTGCATTACTCCTGTAACCGATTTACTCTCGTTTTCCTTTGGATGATACGAGTATCATAGGACTTTATGAGACGGTATCTTGCTTTTTTTTTGCTGGATACAGACATAGACTTCGATATCGTGGTGGAATAAATGGTTCTTTCGTCACGCTTATACATGACATAGATAAGCCATCTTATGTACCTGTTGTGTGAAGGGAAAACTAAGCTTGGGATCTCTGTCTTTCTCGCACACCGACTTGGGTGGGAGAACTAGATTCCCTTCTCTGAATTCTGACTGCTGCGCACAAGTCATTGCGTACAATACCTTCCCCCTCCAAGCGGACGTGTGAGAAAGAGAGGGTGATACCAAACAGTATTTTCTGTCTCTTGTTATCACAGACAACATATAGCAGAGATCACTGGGTCTGTATCATATGTAAGTCTGTGTGTAAAGTAGCATGTCGACTTATATGGTCTCTTAGAACATCATTTTGAATCACAATCTGAATACATCCACAAATTTTGAGGTGTTCATGTAAGCATTACATTGCCTCACTACAGTATAATTAAAAATAAATAATGAAGGCAATCTTGAAAACTAATTTCTTACGTAACTTTCTTACGTTCAAATTACACAAATCTCACTTCTTCCTAATACGTCTCTTTTATCGTACATATGATATATCACAAATGAAAACTAAAACTTTAAATTATGAGTCGACCAGGAAAATTTTATCAGCTGTCGATCCGCCACCTTCATTTACAGTGTCTCGTTCTATCGAAGTTCAAACTTATAAATTGAAGACCAATTAGTTTTCTCGTTCGCCTAATTGAGACGTAACGTTATTGTAAATTGACACAATTTTTTAATGAATTTTACGTAATATTAAAACTGTTAAATGTTGAACATTTAATAAGAATTAGAAATCATTATGCGCACATGTGGTGACCCACTCTTGCTTTATGACGCTGCCGTTCACAACGCACATCCTCATTTCTACATCCTCACCCTGGACGGTCACACCTCGCTTTGTTTATGACTCTTGGGTCCTGTGGTCCTGCGCTCAGCGCCGCAGGAATAAGTTCATCTCTCTCCACACGATGCATTTTTGCCTTTTGATGTCCGTGATTCAGAGTTCTGTGATGTTTGTTGCGCTGTGTTGTTGACGCATTTTACGGTGACAGTTGTGTTCTTTCAAAGCACGCATATTGACATTTCTGGAAAATGGACGTGATAATTGTAGAGACAGTTCCACTAGGACATTTAGCAATAAGCGCTGACAATAATGCGAATGAACAAACGAAATGACAACATAAGTTAAGTTCATAGAAATCTCTTAAATTGCAGTGAACCTCACCGCCAGGTAATAGATTAATTATGTTCTGTTAAATGCAAATGGGAGACGGGACCGAGATTCGAACTCATTCCCGTCTCCCATTTCTATTCAACACAACATGATTAATCTGTTACCTGGCGGTGAGGTTCACCGCAATTTAAGAGATTTCAGTCTGTTTGTGAACCAGAATTGGAAAATACGACCCAAAACAAAGTACTTCCTCAGGGAGTCGCCTCATATGAGGAGTGTAGTCTCTACGAGGCCACCTCAGAGGTCTTTGGGTCTCGCAAGTTGAATGTTAATGGAAGAGGAACCCAGGAGGCGAACGGGATGGCGCAGTTGGTAAGCTCATGAGCGTGCTAAGCTCAAGATCCCGAGTTCGAATCTCGGTCCCGTCCCCCATTTTCATTTAACATAATATAATTAATAAGTTAAGTTGTTTGGTGGTATTACATTGTGGCAAAACAGCGGCGTGTTAATTGATGAGCTCCAGTACAACCTATAATGTCAAATAAAAAGTGTGTTCCTGGTATTTTTCTTTAAACCAATTTCGTTTATAGATAACTTCTTTTCGCCAATAAATCTTTAAAATGACTGTTTCTCGAACTCACTCAAAACAATGTAATTTGTGACGGTAAATAATTGATAATACCTTAACACATGGTTCAGTTTTACAATTGATTATACACTAAACATATTAAGTAATAACTTTTTGTTGCATACATTTTAGTTACTGAGGTGTTTTCATTTCTAAATCATTAAGCTTGCATAGCTTCATGTTTTGAACGCAATTGTATTAAATTCAGTCGCTTTTAATGAAGATTATGAATGCTTGTTACTTATGAAACTGAAAAAACTTTTTTCATTCTCAGTGCTTCTCTGCCTTCCAACAGTAATTGTATCATTCATGATTCTTTGATTAAAATGAATGGTGTTTAGTTTATTTATGAGGTTATTCATCAGTGGTAGTCCTATTTCGAACAGTAAGCCATTGGTTGTTGCATTCACGGGACGAGACTCAAGGTTTTCAGTGGTTGACACTCCAACTTTACATGCAAAACTGCACCAAAAATAGAACATGTGCTGTTTTCTAAATCTCTCGAACCAGAATGCATTGTAGACAAAAACGACGTCATTTTCTGTCATTCGAGTCTGTACAACTGATTTCATAGAACTTTTCATGCAACATTGAAGTACAAAAGTATACCCATCCTGACCCGGGTTTTTCTCCGTTTTTCCTTCTGGTAGAGGCGGATTTATCATAATGGTTCTCTAGGTTTTGTCTAGGGGAGTGTCTATTGTAACAATAAATCGTGAATTTAGTGTTATTTCAATTCTTATGATTTTTAAACACTATACTCAGAATAATCTATAGTTCGATAATAATTTACATGTAATTTTTTGCTTAAAATTACAAACATATTGACATTCTATTAGTATTATAACTCGCAGCCAACTTTTTATCTTATCTAGGAACTTTTGCTGAAATTTTTGAATCCACCTCTGCCTTAGGGCTCTTGATCGGAATTGATGGGATGGTCCCTTGCTTGCTTCCGGAGAGTAAATTAGTTTATTGTCCTCCACGTGGTCATACGCAGTCTGTACTGTTTTTTGACAATAAATTTATTATTATTATTTATATAATGTGAAGCGAGCTTTAGTCGGAAGCTGGAAACCAAGAGAAGCACTGCATTGTTCTCGTTCATTATTTCCAAGAGTACTCCTACACTCGTGTTACGTATTTAGCTTTCTCAAAAAATTATTTTACTCTGGACTTGTTTATTTATTATCAAATGATTAAATTAGCAAAAAACATTGTTTTTTAAACATTACTACCTACTTAGAGCCTGAATCTGAGTAGGTTTACAGGAACCGTCCCACGAGAAAGTCCGCTGCCTTGAAAAGTATGTGCTGCGCGTTTATTCCTAACTTGCAAACATTGTCCACCGCTGACCTTTAACCTGCTCTCACATTCTCCCTCAACTGACCCTATCAAATTGTCAGAGAGCGGCTGTCGCGCAACTGGGAATTTTGTCAGTTATCATTTAATTGTCATTGGCTCAGAGTACAAACGTGTAGCTTAAAGCTGTCAAAAATAGACAGTTTTTGCATAGCGTACACGCTTCCTAGCTTACGTTACGTCACGACGATGATGGTAACCGTGTAACGTACATGGGAAGATCTAGAGTAGTCAATGCATTTTGCATAGCGTACCTTCCACTGAAATTATATTAAAAACTGTAAACCCTATATTAAAAATTGTAAACCCTAACAAACGACTTCTATGTAAGCGTACAAAAGTAAACTGTACTGTGAGTACACCAGCAAGTGCTCATACGGCACACAACCAACAAATCTCTCGTTACCCACTTAGATATCAACATAACCTCAAATCCACACAAGAATCCTGCATTATCTCTCTCTCTCTTGCGTACCATTTATATCATACGCAAACAGAGGCGTTGTAACGTACTACGCTAGAAGAGATAGTGTACCACTAACCTCTGAGCATGCGCAGAAACAATATGCATGTGGGTAGCGTATATGATATATCGCAGGTACGCTATGCAAAGAACTCCTTATTATCTGTAGGTGAGTGCCTAGCGGAAGTACGATAGAAAGACATCTTTGCAATTAACAACGTTTTTGTGTAACGAAGCGAATGTTTTTGGTTTTGTGTGTAACACTGTTTGACCAGTCTTTTCCGGAGGTCTACTCAGGGACTTTCTCGTGGCACGGACCCTATACATGGTAAAAAATTGTATAAATAATAAAATCAACGCAGCGGCACAAGATACTGCTTGGCTCTCGCTCGGTGGCCGTGGAAGGCTAGAGGGCATCTTGAGGCAACTTCTCTTTCCTACAGCGGAAGCAGCCCTGTAGTCACTTTCGATGCGAAGCTTTTGCGTCAACAGCTTCAGCTCGTACGTCAGGATGCCTCGAGGACCAGATTTATCATATTCAATCGCGAGGCCAGCGCAGAAACCGGTTTGCATCATTCGCCCTTAGGCGCGTGATTTTCCTCGTGCCAGACACTTTTCCTCCGTCGCTTCTCGCCACTCCTTTGCCTTTGGAAAATCACCGTACGAGATTCACCCAGACGCATCAATCTATCCCTAATCTCCACCTCCAGCAGATCCAGTCTCTCGAAGCTGTCACTGATCTCTCAGCTGCCATCGTCCTGGAGACGCACGGCTAGGAAGATTCTGATATCGAATACGAAGTAAGCGAAAGCGTTTCATGTTATTCATTCGTCTCCTATGCATACTGTTCCAACATGAATTGTTAATTATATTATAGTTTATTGTGTTATAGTATATTAATTTATACATTGGAGGTGCCTTTGGGATCTTTTTGTATTTTCTAATATAAAACTTTTCCATCCATCTGTAAAAAAGTAGGGGTGAATCGATGGAGAAAAATTAATAAAAAAAACTTTTATTCTAAATATCCTCAACTATCCTCCCCATAATAAGAAGTTAAATCAATTTAATATAGAAAGGGAAACTGCTTTAGCAAAATAAGTGTGTTGAGAAACTCAGTTTAATTGAATTACAAGTAAACGCGGTATTCAGGGCTTGATTGGGTATGATTTGAATGTCATACTACTAAGCATTATAGGTTGGTTCTTAATAGATCAACGTTAAGACTTTAAACGGACACCGTCCTCTAATATGAGGGTACTCAAATCTTGAATTTGGTACATACGCTACAAAAAGAAAGTAGCAGTATATTGAAGTTTGCAGCCCTTTTTTGTTAATAAACTCACATATAAAACACTCATAAACCATTAACACGATTTATAATTGTTAGTAGGAAACTATAATTTTTAAATTAAAATATTCAAAGATCACTCTTTGATTTAATGTTTTCTTAAAACTAGTTTTATATAATAAAAGATTGTGGGTTGTTTTATCGTTGCACAGCCCTGTCCAGTTGTGGATATAAAGAAAACGCTATTAAGACATTCGCGAGATGTTTTAGTTCGTGTAGGAGACATAATTACGGAACCGCAGTCCTGAATTACTACCCCATCCCTCCCCGTTCGTCACTGGCCGCGTTCGATCCGACACCTCACCCCTTCCTCACCCCTCTGAGTGTAAGCTCCTTCCTTGCCTGAGGCACCTGTTGCCCATGTACCTGCCAACCCCTCTTTCCACCCCGCTGCCACCAACCCCGTGACCTTGCAATGCCATCTGCTTGACAGCAGTCCTCCAAGGCTTCATACAACCCTCCCCTCAGCCGCTGATGCCGCCGCCGCCGCCGTCGCCGCCGGCCGCCTCCGCCGTTGAGCACCTGGCTGTTCGCACACTCACTGCAAAGTAAACACGTCCGAAGAGACACCTCGGTTTTACTCGCCTCGCTTGTAGTTTTAGCTGTCGTGAGCAGCCGAGCGAGCGAGCGAGCGACTAAAGTACATTCAACGGAAATTGAAACCACGGAACACAAGAGATAACTTTTTGCACTCCCCGACTAACATACGCATTACAATATATAAATTATTACTTCATTTTGCAATTACGTCTGTTAGAACTTGTATTATTAAATTAAACGACCGTACTTTTATTAATTTTCAATTAAATTTTATTCTCAACGTTTCAACCCCCTCTGTGAACCATCATCAGGCAAACATTGACAATAAAGATTACGGTAAATGTTTAACATATCAAAATGACACAAAGAGTTTACAGTAATCACAGAATATGTAACAACATGGATCTTGAACAAAATCAAGGAATTACTACTTATTCTGTAATTTTGTTTTCTGTAAATGACTTTTGGTACTCTGTAATTCTCACTAAAATATAGAGGTCATGATCCGTGTTTCTTTACGACAACAGAGTGAAATTTTCCCAAGACGTCATGTAGGATTCCTACCCTCATAAAATCGCTACAGTTAATCATGTTACGTCGAATAAAATGGGAGACGGGACCGGGGTTCGAACCCGGGACCTTGAGCTTTGCGCGCTCATGCGCTTACCTGGCGGTGAGGTTCACCGCAATCTAAGAGATTTCTATGTTTGTGAACCAGAAATGGAAAATGCTACCCAAATAAAGTACTTCCTAAGGGAGTCGCCTCAGATGAGGAGTTTAGTCTCTACGAGACCACCTCAGGGGTCTTTGGGTTTCACAAGTTGAATGAGAATGGTAGACGGGCCCGGGTGGCGAACGGGATGGCGCAGTCGGTAGACGCATGAGCGCGCAAAGCTCAAGGTCCCGGGTTCGAACCCCGGTCCCGTCTCCCATTTTCATTCGACGTAACATGATTAAAATCGTTATATATTACCCAATACGGACCAGCACCCATGCCAAATAGTTTAGTCAATGAATGTACAGAAAATGGAATGTAGAGGATATGAAGGATTGTATTTTCTTCGAAAATGTGATTGGAGAAGTGAGAAGTAAAATAAAGGCCAAATCACTAAGAGGTGCAAATTGAATAGGCATTTTCTTGGCTCTTCCGTTTGAAAAATAGATGTTTGTTATTATTTTATAGCCATTCGTCGTTTTTGCTAGGAATCTGTTTCCCGTATTGTAATACGACAAATTGTAATTTAAAAAATATAAACTGAAAAGGGCAAAATTTTTAATTAGGCTCTGATTATTGTTATAGTGTGTTTTGCTCGTTAATACATTGATTTATGTCATAGACGAGGATGGTTGAATTGTTATTTATGAGCATTTAATGTTACATATTAAAAACACTGTGGGGGGTACAAATTAAAAAATATATTTTTGTAACGAGTTGTAGTATATTAGGAGACTGCAATTGTTTTTTGGAAATCTTAAGTTGTCCGGATGGCGTAAGATAGCCCCTTATTTTACCAACCGTAATTATAAGTTAAATCATATCGATTTAATCGAAGAAGAAAAAAAATTCTAAAAATCATATCGATTTAAATCTAGCACACATTTTAGCACGAAATATACTTTAAATTCTCCATTAATTTTGGAGAGAATTAACATTCAGATATTTAATATTTAACTAGAAGATATTTTATGAAACTCGAGAAAATGAAGAACTTTTCGAAAGTAGCTCTATACTTGTTGTAAGACTTTCGAGAACTTCCTATTAAGAATAAACGTCGCGTATTTTCTGAGACTAAGAAATGATTTAAGTACTCTCAAATTAAACAGTTCTTTGCACAACGGGTTAATGAGAGCAATAAATTTATGTTCAGAGTTAAGAAAAGGGAGAACTTAGTCAAGATCTCATAAAAAACATAGTTTACATTTTAAAAAAACTGGTTCATGAAAACTTTTTAAGATAAAATCTCACTTCACATGTAAATAATGTAAGAAACTGAATGGAATGGTTTCTGATACTGATTAATAAGATAAAATGTTTAATCTGCCGAATATTAAAAAAATTATACACAACATATTTTAAGAAAAATATGAAATCTTAACAGTGGTTTCTAATGCCAGTAAACTAAAATGCGCCATCCGTCAACAAAGTGAAAGCACTTCTAAAATTTCATAATTATTAACATGCTCACGTTGGTTTCCTCATACACACGCTTCTTTTTATTTATTGAGAAACTACTCTCAATTTCAAGAGGAACAACATTATGGCATCATGTGATGAATATACTATTTGTTTACCTGGCTACTTCCGGACTCACAAATCCTGTCTAAGAACTCACAATACAAAGAAATTACGGCAAGAGAAGCAAATACGATCTGGTCCTTTTTAGCAACTACCAACACAGGATTATTTATCTCCAAAAATATTCACAATTCTCTCCAATGCTTCCGTCCCTTTCCATTCAGTTTCCTGTAACTGTCAGTCCAAGGAACAAGAAATTAAACATTCTTTGAGTCTCCAATGTTCCTCTGGTGGCTCAGGAATTACCATGCTTGCTCATCAAGTCATTCCGGGTTCAATTTCGGGCGGGGCCAGAAGAAAAAACGTACTTCGATGTCATATGGCTGAACCTACTGAAATACGAACCCTCCTTATTGTATCCTCCTCCAACTGCTCCTAGTTTCAATAACTACTCCTAATAACACCTCCTTAAGAGCCATGGTTGTTGGTAAACCCAGCTAACCGACCCACCTACTAACAATAACCTACCACCCACCTCCTACCTCCTATCGCTCCATGTAGATAACCTTCAACAGAACGCTACATTTCCCATTTACAAATACTACAATGAAAAATGCCTCCAAAGCTGATGAGACTTAAAAACACGACAACCTGAATCAAGAAAATATTTTATGATATAAATGGGCATATCGTCACTTTAGTAGGCTGCTTACCTCATTAATGGTTCACCAATATGAAAATGTACACTTTGGCAAATGTTTATGGAATTAAAACACCGTTTTGGGTCTCTTTCTTGCCGCGAAACCGTTATTAACTGATTTTGTAATGGGATGGTTTTATTATGACTTATTAACATCAGTCTTCTTTACAAAAAAGAGATTTTAATTTTCAAAAGGAGCAAACAAAACATCTTGGGAACACGAATGATACATAATATTGGAGGAAATATTGAGGAAGCTTTATAATGTACTGTGGTGCAAAAGTATTTGTTTGCTTATTTCTTAATATGAATAAAGAATTAAATTAGCTGTGCGGTGTCTCAGAAACCACAATGCACATTCATTTTCTTGGTTTTACAATTAGCAACTATTGTGATTTATTGTAGGTCGGTCTTTTTATCATTTTTTTATTCGTTATTTTTTTCCTTTCACGATAAATATTACCGTTTTCAAGAAATATCAATGAGGATTTTAGAATGCATGCAACAATTCAAATCCTGATGCAATAGAAAATGAGGGAACTCAGCTAGTACTATGCTAAAACTGGTGTTCCACAAGGGTCCAACTTAAGAGACACAAGATACCTCGCGAATTCTAAAGAAATAGTCTAACGAATATGTGGAAGCTCCCGAATCTCTCTAGAAAAACGTAAGCCAATTCCTGATCACGTAATTTCTTCTCAATCTACGATTTGATAACAGTTAACAAGCACCTCTTTCATCATGATATGCAGTGAACTCAGTAGGTGGTAAGAGAACTAGTTGTGAACGCGTCACATGTGGCATAAACTTGGAGGGATACGTGAGCAGACTGCATAGTTCTCGATCCTCCTCAAGCTTCTTGTCGTCAGCGAATTGAAGACAGCAGCTTAGTACGCGTCGCCAACTTCTCTCCTATAGCATATATTCTCCAGATTTTACTCTGAAAGGAAGTTTCTGTTCTGGTTAACATTTCATCTGTTTCACTGCAATATAATAAAGAATGAAATAAAGAGAGTGATCGTGAAAACTATTTTCGTACGTACACTACTGATAACAAAAAAGGGCCTATTCATTTTTGTAAGTCCCACGCCCTGACCAGTTTTGGATCTGTTAAGTTTGCAACGCCTCTCTCCTCCTGCTTCCCCTTCGAAAGGGAAGTTTCGTTCGACCAATCGTAGGTCTATTTGAAACGGCTCCCATATTTGGAAGACTAATAGTACCGCTGGTAAATCGTAACGAGATAACATGTTTCATTACACCGCTATTAAAAAGAAATATTTTGTATTTTTTTATTATACACATTTTGGACTTCTATAACAAAAATAATCTGTATATTCTTGACTTCAATAAACTTTACCATTCTCTATATTTAAACGACATCTCGAGATTCGTTGTCTCGCAAGGTCTTCATAGGCATTGTAAACAATATTAGTTTCTGTAAAAAACGTTTGCGTAATACTGTGATAAAATATAGTTTAATTCTTGAGTTGTAAATAATATAAAGCTACTTAAGGAACAAATAAATTACATGTTCTAATAATATAATGATCTACAATATAACACTGGTTGTAATCGTGCAGCATATAAAATCGTGATCCGAGATTAATATTACAAAAAACGTGTTTTAGATTACAACAAATATCACTAAAACTGAAATCTCTTTCATTAATTTTTTCAAATGAAATTGTGAAATACAACCACAGATTCTTGTTTTCTTTCTTTGTTGCTACTTCTCTCTTTCTCTTCCTAAATTTCATAGTTATATTAAAGAACGTTAATTGCAATGCCGCGAAATAATACACCGTCATTGGATGTGAATTCGCGACGTTCGCTTGGGTGGAAGATTCCAAATACAATGAGAAACGTGAGATGCACACTCTCTTCTATTCTCCTTTAAAATGACATCTACAAACACACTCTTTGGATTCTCACCATTGGTAAAGGAAAAAGTACGCGATGTGAGTGGAAAGTATTTCACTGCATCTATTCCAAACTTTACCGATAATGCGGATTAAACGTATACTAATTACACTATGAATACAGTATATTTAAGAAAAATATAATAGTTGGGACAGTTTTTTAATATTTTTCAAAAGTATACTTTGACCTTCAAATGAAGTAGCCTTTGCGTTCAAGTAAAGCGAAAGTGTAAATCACCTGCGTAAATTCTAGGTATTCCTGGTTAAAATTATTTCTTTCATCTACGACTATATGAAGAAAGGTTTGAAATACCTTATCTGATCAGACGGCCTAGTGTTACTCTGTAGAGGGAGAAGTTCAGTTTATGGAGCTTAGTAAAATTGGACGATGCGATTGCTATTTTATTGCTACGAAAACTGTTAGTTTAAATTAATAGAGCATATACCTTTTTCTTTAGTAAATATTGTTCTCCAAATGTATAATGTTGTAAATCTAAAATCAATATCAATATATTTTATACAACAGTTTTCTAAATTTATTTAATTTGTTTTGACATATATGAAAAAAATAAAAGAATCACAAATTATGTGAAATTACGTTAGACAATACACGCGAAGAGAGGGAAAGAAAGAAAGAAAGAAAGAAAGAAAGAAAGAAAGATAGAGAGAAAAAGGAAAACAACAATAGAGAAAAGTGAAAGAAAGAAATAAGAAGAAAGATAAAGAAAACAATCTATGGTAATAATATGAGTTAATACATTTCAATTTGATTGGAATAAAAAAAGGGATTTGTCTTTTTTTATTAATTCATATCTGATACGAGGTATTCATATTATTGATCTCTGATTATTTTTTTTAGGTTGCACGATTACTACCAAATTGTTATATCGCGGATAAATATGTCACTAGAAGATGTAATTTATTTGTTCCTTAGTAGTTTTATATTATTTATAACTCGAGAATTATACTTTTGTGTTATTATTGTTTGTAATATATTTGACAAAATTTTTCTATATTTATTTAATTCCTTTTCACATATATCAAAAACTTAAGAAAATCGCAATTTATGTGAAATTACTTTCGACAATACCTGTCTCTTATACACATCTAGATGTGTATAAGAGACAGCATTTCATGTTCAAACATTCACTGTTACAAAGGGTACCCTGATTAAGATGGAGGAAATGCCACTGATTTTTGAATTTGTAAATAATCCCGATAAACGTGTTAAACTATCCTAAAATCTTGTGGTTTGTTGGTTCATTTTACCCTCGTTTCCCTCCCTGAAGGGGAAAAAACTTCCTTTTTTATTTATAAAGAACTAAAAATTAATATTTGAAATGTATAACACTTCGTGCCTTTTTCGTAAAACTCAANGAAATGTGTATAATAAAAAAATACAAAATATTTCTTTTTAATAGCGGTGTAATGAAACATGTTATCTCGTTACGATTTACCAGCGGTACTATTAGTCTTCCAAATATGGGAGCCGTTTCAAATAGACCTACGATTGGTCGAACGAAACTTCCCCTGTCGAAGGGGAAGCAGGAGGAGAGAGGCGTTGCAAACTTAACAGATCCAAAACTGGTCAGGGCGTGGGACTTACAAAAATGAATAGGCCCTTTTTTGTTATCAGTAGTGTACGTACGAAAATAGTTTTCACGATCACTCTCTTTATTTCATTCTTTATTATATTGCAGTGAAACAGATGAAATGTTAACCAGAACAGAAACTTCCTTTCAGAGTAAAATCTGGAGAATATATGCTATAGGAGAGAAGTTGGCGACGCGTACTAAGCTGCTGTCTTCAATTCGCTGACGACAAGAAGCTTGAGGAGGATCGAGAACTATGCAGTCTGCTCACGTATCCCTCCAAGTTTATGCCACATGTGACGCGTTCACAACTAGTTCTCTTACCACCTACTGAGTTCACTGCATATCATGATGAAAGAGGTGCTTGTTAACTGTTATCAAATCGTAGATTGAGAAGAAATTACGTGATCAGGAATTGGCGTACGATTTTCTAGAGAGATTCGGGAGCTTCCACATATTCGTTAGACTATTTCTAAACTGGTCAGCGCGTAGGACTTAGAAAAATGAATGTGCCCTTTTATGTTACCAGTAGTGTACCATTACCGTTCACGTTACATAAACCTCGCTTCTCCTACGACACGCCGGTTTGTTCATCCATATGATATATTATGTCACGAATAAATATGTTATTTCACCCATTACTGTTTTCTTCCACCATCGTATTGTGGGGAAAGTGTGTGGGTTGCTTGTGCAAGAACGAAAACTTGAAATTAAGGGTCTCCCAGAAAATAATTGAAAAGTAGATGATCTGTCCCACACAGTGGCTCTTTCTATTGTTCATGTTCACGTTTATAAATTACAGATAATTTAGATTTTAGGCACTTTATTCTAACGAATTGTTAACTATCACAGTATAAAGTATTGATACGAGTAATATCTATTGCGTCCTAGTTTGACGATAAAACACAGACATGATTAGTATGTTATGCATTAATTCCTGTAAGAGTAATTAAGTATTGATGTAATCTCGATTCATAATTGTAACGTGCCCCCAAAAATGGAAAGACTCATATTACTCATGGATAATAGCAATATTTTATTGTTATTTGAAAACTCTCGTTATATTGCCCTGAGATGCAATAAATAAGACACAGAAAGAAAGACGGTTATTACCATTACTGCTGTGTAGGCGCCGAAGTCGTCACTCCCCAACTCTGAGTTGAAATACGTAGATTCATCGCTTCTCATTTTTCTCTCTCTCTGTCTCTTTCTTATCTTTCCCCACAGTGCGTTCGCTATTTCCCTCATTCCGTTGAACGCTACACCATTTTCTTGGTGCTTGAATATAATTGCGGGCCAGATGCTAATGAGAGTTTCCCTCCGAATTCACTACTGCTTCAGCGTATATTGTTCTTTCGGATCGAGAATATCTCGGAGCAAGAAAAGCCCCGGGTTGTAATGCAGGAGACGAAAGGAGATCTAAATTCATTGAATCATTTGGATATTGATATGTAGTATTTGCGCAATATGTGCTTAGTACGTAGGAAAGTCAATAAATAAGTCGGGAAACTCGATAGGGGACAATAATCAAAGTAACTTCCTGACTCATATTTCACTTTTCGACATTTATCCAATATCTTTACAAGTCCTTGAAAGCCGATGGCAAAGAAATCTTTTGGTTGCTGTTGCAGCCATAGAATAACTCTTGAATTATGGCATTTTCAGTTACAAAATGACGGCCACCAAAATGATTTTTAGGGGTAAAATCAAATGAAAATCACACGGGGGGTTTTGTCGGGAGAGTACGGTGGGTGTTCCAAGCGTTCTCAACGAAATGTTCGTAACAGCTTCTGCGTAGGTCCTGCTGTCTGAGGGCGGGCACACTCATGCAACACAACCACCATCGTGTACTGACTGCCCCTGACAGACTGTGTGCCTACGAGATGTCGCGCAGCCACGACAAGTATAAATATGCTGCCATCTACGCGCAAAAAATGCACTCGTAATTTAAAACGGTAAAAGGGAAACAGGCGTTTATGACTTATGTATTGACTTGCCCTCGTAGAGACAGAAACTTGATCTATTTTTGCGTTAATTTTTTTCCGTGTATCTACACGTGGGAAAAAAAATACGTGACAACTTTCGACCTAGTGAAAATGGCCACGAACTGGGAATCAAACCCGGAACAAACACTTTGATCGTAGAGGTGTTAACAACTACACCATCCGTTCATCTTCCACAATCGTATACATTTTTGCGGTGTGAAGCCTAGGTGGAAATTGTGTTCAGTGGTGTAGTAGTTACCATCCCTTGCGATCAATGCAAAATTCCCGGGTTCGATGATCTCTTTTTGTTTGTAGCTGAGTTACACTATGTTTAGCAATAAATGGCGTTGGAAGATGGAAAACAGTAGATCTGAGAGGATTTGCTTCTTATTCAACTTCTTACGTCCATTAATCGCAACACACATTTGATACCTACCCCTCCCTTACAAACTCTTTGTTTTTTATTCTTTCAAATGGACGATGAGTGTAGTATTTTTAATAACAGATTTAACTAAAAGACGGGATGTAAACAATTTATAAATCCACAACTTTCACCATCTTCAAACATTTTAGAGTAAAACTGAGGAGATGGATGTTCATGTCATTTTCATAAATTGTTTTATTCTTGTGTACGCAGTATTTCATATTTGGAATGGCTAAAACGCGTCCAGTCACGCAGATAGACAGAGACGAATAAGGCGTCAAATCCATTTTTCATTTCCTCATACGTTAAGCATGATATTTGGCGGACAACATACGCCAGTTTCACTTTTTATTCATTTCATTGTTTCAATGTTGGTTAAAAACACAAATGGGCTATTTTTTATACTTGAAAACGCTATTTAAAAAATCAATTACCCCAAAATAAAAGTGATACCATGACGAAAACAATAAATCACTTAAATCATGCATGTATTCGTTCTATACTTATCGTGGAATACATGCACAGTTTTTTTCCAAAACGAAGCAGTGTACACATTTTGGAGCTAAAGACCTATCCTTCCTCGACCAGAACATTATGGTAAACACGGCAATAAAACGAGAGTAAAATTAACTTTAATAAATAATAAATAAACTTTATTGTCAATAAAGCAGTTACAAATTGCGTATGACCACATGGAGGATAATAAACTAATTTACTCTCCGGAAGCAAGCAAGGGACCCTCCCATCAATTCCGATGAAGGACCCTAAGGCAGAGGCGGATTTAACATTTCAACATACTCCTAACGATAAAAAAAATTGTTCGACATGTGTTATAGTATTAACATAATATCAACAAATATTATATTTAATAAAACATAGAAAAGCCATTTCACAAATACGTGTTATTATCAAGCTGTAAATCATTGGGAAAGTATTATTGATAATTCGTCACTATTAAATAACATTAAATTCGCTAATAATTACATCAATTCATGCCGTCTCTAGACGAGAACCTAGCGAGTCTTTACGAAAAACTCGACTCTATTCGAAGGAAAACCGGAGAAAAACCCGGGTCAGGACGGGGCTACAGAATTAGTGTACACAACCTATCAAATATTTACTCCACATTTCCTAGCATTATTTACTAAACAGTCGTTACGAATAACGTTATTATAGTGGTACAAATACTATTCACCGTACAACCACAGCAAAACCACAGGAAACTTTTCCGGAGGCTGTTGAAGTAGGAATTCTCGTTTTGATTGAAGCTATATTTATGTGAACGTTAACTATATTGCCTTATAGTGTTGTCTATGGATATAACATTGTAAACTGCCTTCAGAAAGAATACAAAATTGGGTATATGACAACATTGTAGCACAAGTAAATGAGTTACAAAACATAGGACACTCTGTGTAGATACCGCTTTAACACAATTCTCCCAACAAACTATCTCTTTGATACAATTCTATCCGAACCAGAGAAAATTGTATTAGTGGCATGCTTGCATTTCTAAACTTCTCATAAGTCCCAGTACTTCTCTTGCTTTGGTCTTGAATAATAGAGTTGGAGGACGTCGCATTCCAACAATGAACCAGTTACAACACACAGAAGTGTGTTTATCATGAGAAGGACTATGGTTGCATTAGGAGGGAGGCGGAGTTGAATTAATGAAGACGCGTAATATATTCCTATTGGCTACAGAGTAATTGGTACTCCGTTCCTCTGTCATCATCAAACAGTTAGGAGATAATATATACCAATATGTGTAATTGAGTAAACATTGTTATAGAGACTAGCCACTCACACGACGGCATCAAAATGGCAATCTATGGAATTTGCCACAAAATGCTCGAATTGTTTTCCGTACGGATATATAGGGAAGAACTGCAACACGTGAACACAATCAATATCGGAACAAGGAATAAAAACTGAATTTGTATTGAATATCTTGAATATGAGTATTTTGTGTGGAATTAATTCATAAATAAATTAAAACTAAAAAGAATGAAGAAAACAATCAAATTAATTACTTCCATAGATAAGTTGTGACATTACAGTAGTTTTTTATTACTAAGATGAAGAGGTTTATTCCATACCAACGGTCAGTAAAACACAAGAATATCGAGTAATTTTTACTTTTAGCTTAAATTTGAGATATTTTTTATATATTATGAACAACATTTGTTCAATGAATATGTGGGGATAAAAATATTTATACCAAAGAGGAAATTCTATAATTTTGGAAATCCTTTTTTGTTATAGTAGTCCAAAAATGAAGAAAAGTGTTCATTACAAATCTACTTACAGTACTGGTTAACGTCAGTAAAGTATTCATTGGCTATCCATTTTTGAATACATATTCCAAAAGTGCCATTTTTAAACTCCAAAATATATCGAAATTTATAAACTGAGTTTTATTTACATTACAAAGATGGAATAAGGGACGTGATTTAAATTTTCATATGTTTCGTAGAGTTTCACCTTAATGTGTTGCAAAGGGAAACGCCCGATTTCACTTTGGTGCTGTCTACTACACTCCGTTTAGTCTTTCTGAACTCTTTATGGACTAGGATTTCCATTATGTGCTTGTCCCTTTATCCTGTTATCGCGTGTCATTTCCACACGTTTGTTATTTCTTCCATCTACAGTGTAGGTTCTTCTTCTTAATCACAAGCAGAATGAATCTGGCATTAGCCGGAATTGTTTATTAGTTATATTGCTAGAGATGTTTTTGTTAGTAACATTTTGGAATGTATCTGTTCGTCTAACTGCAACCAAAGCACCATAAATCGTAATAGGAACAACAGCACGCTGTCACTTCTGAGTTTCAGATTGGAAAAATTATATATACTTAAAAGGCACGTGAAACATGGCGTCTTCACTATAAACCTAAACCTAGACAACACCGTTGTTGCTGGACATCCAGCCTTTGTGACTATAATATTCAAGAGTGTCGTCATATTTCAATGTGCTGCTAGAATGCATTACTAATAATTTCCAGAAAATTTACAGCTGTTCTTTATGCCATTGGAACAGTCAAGAACCAATCCAATCCTCACTTTACTTCTAAGGGAGTTAGGACCGACTGAACCACCTTGGGATGAACTTGTACTTGAACGGCGTCGGAAATGTCATTAATCATATTAGCGATCTCAAAAATTATGGATAGGACACTCATACAGATCTAAAAATGTACCACTACATTCGCAGTTTGTAACTGCTATTTTGACAATAAATTTTAAAGTGGTTTATTAACCCTATTCCAAACCTAGAAGTGTTCTCCATATGGTCTGATCGTGGATTTAAGTGGCATCGTAAGACTCATTGTTCGCGTCAATACACCCTAAAACTATATTTCAGCACTAATACCGGTCGATTCCTTTGATTTTTTGATATGCAATTCCCTACTCTAGGAGTGCAAGTGGTATATGGCGGCTGATTGGAGACAAGCGGTATTGGCCTTGTAGTGGCACTATTGATCTGGGAGACGTTCAAGATTCATTCAACACCAATATCCGTCATTATTTTTACTTGTCATTCCTTTCCCGGGGTGGTGGACGGAGCGGTGTTCGCGGCAGGTTTTCTCGGGGTTCTCCCGATTCCCCTGCCTATCATTCCACCACAACATTTACTCATCATCATCTCACCGCCATAATCATTCATTAATCACCTACCCTGGGGAGGTGCGGCAGGAAGGGTATCCGGCACCCTAGTATTCCCCAGCCAAATCAGTACCCCCCCCTATCATCTACCATATTCATCTAGCGGACCCTGCACTTTGCGGGAGAAACGCTCAGGAAGAATATTCCTTTCCCACCCAGGGTGTAAAGTATGTTCTACTCCCACAATTCTGGTCTCCAATTATGTGATTACCAAATTCTTCTACTTTAATATTTTATGCCTTTTTATTTCTGATATTGAACAGTCGGAGAAATCGAATTGAGTTAATGTATTCTAACTGTTCTCTTTCTTTTGACCAAGCTTTTGGGCATTTTGAGAGAGTCCTCAAACGCCAATTTGTCCAGTTCTTTGATTTTCCATTTATCAAATGACTTTGCTTTTCATAGAGCGTATTGTATCCTTTCAAGTTTCGTCGCACTATCTGTTGAAACTTTTCAGCCAGATACGTTTTACGGAAATCTATGGTTTAAACGATTCAGAACTGGACGTATGTATCCTTGGAAGAGTTTGTATGCGTGGATACTACTGTAGTGTTACAATTTTATCCAGAATTACAGTTTTCAAAATCGCTATTCTTAATTGGTGTGACGTATAGCAAAGGAATGAAGAGCGAGAGATGACTGTCAAGGAGAAATGGTAACTAGGGAGTTGTTGATAAGAGCAGGTGGAAGGTATTACTAGGCGTAAATACGCCGAGTAATGCACTTGCAGACCGTAAATTTGTTTATCACCTGCGAAGCCACGATAAAACTTATATAAAGAAAATTGTTGAAAAATTGTTTGTTATCAATTATTATTATTTTATTTATACACAGTGAGTACCTTTTCACAGATGTATCTAATAAAAATAGAACTTGAAATCTTTGTGCATACGAGGACAGAACCTTGAACGAGCGAGTGGATCGTAACAACTGGTCATATGCTTCGTGTATGGGTTTGGTCATAATTAACACGCATAAAACTGAGATTAAATTTTAATGTCTAACATTCACATTTTTAAAAATTGAACAAACACCAGAATATATTTGTAAGTCTACACTAATGAACATGAACGCGGAAAACTTGGTTGTGTCAGATTAGTATTTTTTTTTTCGACAAAATGTCGTGTGTACATCCACTACGATCATTCTGGTTTCCAGTCGCATGAATCCATAGTTAATTCTTGCACCGTAAATATGCATAAACATTCATTACGGCTTCATTTACATGAGACTCACGACTCACCGTTACAGTTCATGTCACCATCATAATGAATTCCAGTTACCATCTCATGCAACTGAAAATAAATCACTCCACGCGTTTCAGGTCCATAAAATTCAAAACAAGTATCAAAAGCGAACATTAAAACGTAATTACTTTTTTATTTGCGCGACCATATAAAATTCGTATCTTCATTGAGAAATTAACAGCTATTTACTAGGGGGAGTCAAATGATAACCTTTGTAGAGTAATATAAAATGGAAAGAGGGAGACTGAGGTCTGTAAGTTGGTAAACGTGTTTTAAATATTGTGCAGGATGTACTCTAGTTTGCATCACAGTGCAGATGCGCAAACACCGGCGCAGGAACTCTATAAAGGTGGCTGCCCCACAAGCAACGTGCACCAGCGACGAACAGCGTTCGGTAGTTAGATTTCTGCAACGAGTTGGTGTGAAACCTATAAGCATTTATTGCAGAATAAAGGTACTGTATGTGGATGCGTGACGTCCGTAGTCGACGCTCAGCGTCCGGGTCAGTCACATCGTGTTGTGACTCCCGAGACTACAGCAGCAGTTGAAGCCATCGTAATGGAAAACCGCCGACTGACATTGGATGACATTGCGACAGCTGTACACATTAGTCTTGGCTCAGCACATCACATTATGCATGTTGCGCTTAGGTTTCATATGGTGTCTGCACGTTGGGAGCCCCGGCAGCTGACTCCGGAGTTGAAGCAGCGGCGTGTGAAGAACTTCTGCGGCGCCTTGAACGCGACGGTGTTGCCTTCCTTGCACGAATCGTCACCGGAGACGAAATCTGGGTCCCTTACCATCAGCCAGAAATGAAGAGAGTGAGCAAAGAATGGCGCCAATCGACATCACCTAAACCAAAGAAGTTTCGAACACAGCCATAGCAGGGAAGGTTATGCTGACCCACTTTTTGGAGGAAAAAGACATCCCATTCGAGCACTACACGCCGCGAGGGACCACTGTTACCACTAACACATACACTGATCTCCTCAAAAATAATCTTATTCCCGCCATTAGAACAAAAAGACGTGGAGTGCTATCGACAGAATTTCTTCTTCAACTGCAACGGCCGCATACGGCTCGTGCAATGGTTGCGATAATCGCAGATATGCTAGTTTGAATGTCTGCCTCATCCACCATACTCGCCCGACTTTACCCCAAGTGATTTCCATATGTTTGGATCCTTAAAAGAAGAACTTTCTGGGACAAAATTCCATTCCGATGATGAGTTGCGCCAGGCGGTGCACGACTGGTTGCACCGTCTCCCAAAAGAATTTTTTTTCTACGGGAATTCAGGCACTTCGGAAGTGTCAGCAGACGTGCATTGAGCGTGAAGGAGACAACGTCGAAAAATGATACAGGTTTGTTGTATGTGTACACAATAAATAAAATTTGAAAAAAATAATTCAGGATTTTATTTGACTCTCCCTCGTATAAATTATTAAAACTGGGCGATATAATTGTATCAGATGCATTTTTTTTGGAAAACATGGTTTCAACTTCAATAAACGTGCGTAATATTTTTCAAAAAAATTACTGATTTTAATTTAATCTTTTTCAGGGTAGAAATATTTACATTCATAAAAAAACATTTTTAGCAGCATTGTGTAACTATCCTTTATTATATCTAACTTTTGTTATATTGAGAACTGATTACATAAATTAATATTTCAAGACCAATTAAATAAGTAGGATGCTTTACATAAAATAATACTGATGTTTTATTTCATACTACATTACGCATTTGTAATAAAAAAAATTGTAGAAATCTTAACCCGAGTGACACATCCAAAAAAACATGGATTTGTATTCCATTAAGTTTTCCAATACATATTTTTCTGTAGAAAGTAAAAAAAATCGGGATTTTATTCACTACATTTCCGTTATCTTATTAATATAATTTTACCAATATTTAGTGAACTTAAAAAGAAAGTGGTGATATGTTTTCGGATGCCATAATATTTTAAAAATTACAATTAATGTTTCCGCCAGCTTTAAAATAGGCAAAATAAAACGTTCACAAAATAGCGATGAAAACATTATAAACAGAAACTAGTCAGAGATACCAATTCCAATCACGCTCTGAAAGCTTGGAAATTCACAATAACGAACACATCATCGCTGTATTTCTATTGAAGATTTACGATGTTTCTTGCTATGAAATTTAGAATGTATATTTCTAAATGTTAAATAAGTTCGTTCGTAATTGTAAATTACCTAATCCAACGCTGTGTGTGATATAATTTTCCGAGAACTATTCAGCGTTCTAAAGGGATAAGTAATTCCAGCTAATAACATTGCTTCACAGGATTTCATCACTTTTTTTCCATCGACACAGAACGGGATGAAAGAAGTGATTGGACCATGTCATGGATTACAAGTTCAGAATCAATGACGTACGGAGACGTCCTTCGCACGGACACGCCGTAGCAAACCAATCATCCCATCCACAGCTCGCACATGTTCCGACGCCATGCCAGCCACACTGTCGCCAACCTCGACAAAGCCGTCAAAATTGCTACGGCTGTCTCATTTGTCCCAAAAAGACTTCCCCGATATCTTTGATATTTCCATCCTCTACTGTCTTAACCATCCTTCTCTGTCCTATTAATCAACATCAGTCATTCTCCAAACCCTATATCTATCCCTTACTTGCTTCCGGAGTGTAAATTAGTTTATTGTCCTCCACGTGGTCATACGCAGTTTGTACTGTTTTTTGACAATAAATTTATTATTATTATTATCAGTCACACTTTTCGTTTTTTATCTTCGCCATTTCACTCATGTATCAGTGTTTCTAACGCTGTAGACATTTTCATCATATAACATTGATATAGACGCGTCTATTATTTCTAATCATGTAATCATGATCATATATTGTTTCATGATAACCCTTTTTACTCTTAAAATAATGTTAAAAGTATTGCAAGATTCGTTTGTTGATATAAAGCAAAAAACGTACACAGAATCACCAGTTGTTCAACACTTGGCAATACGAATTAACCAACCACATATTTTGGGTCACTACCTAATTTTAAATTGACTTATTCTCAATATATTTACAGTACGCTCGATGGGCTACATACTCACAAAAGCATCCACTATTATTCTACTAGTTTCTCCACCTTTTCAATCTTCCCCTTTTTCGTTAAAGTAAATTATTTCCATCTTTGTATTTCTATCTTCAAATATTCTTATACATGAAACTATTTTTTTATCACATATATTTGTATAAAAAATGGATTTAATTATTATTTAATAATATTGATAGTGCTATTTAGCAAATATGCAAAATAAAACCGTCACAGTTTTATATATTTATTATTTATTTAAAACAAATTTTATTTATTTAAATCACATCCTTTGAACCATTCTAAAAGTTACAATTTAAACTAATCACAATAACTGAATTGCTGATAAACATATTATCTTATTTGTAGTAAACACTAAATAAATATGAAATGAAACATCAAATTGTGGACCAAAATTTTACTATTATATACTTCAAACTTATAAAAACATACGTATGTACACAATCTATCATTGTTATTAATTAAGTAGATCCCACCTATATTTATCTTCCGGATTTTCTTTTGAAACATGTTTCTTCTCCCAATATTTGCGTTTTTTATCTTTGTTATATTTTACTCCTCTTCTCCTAATTGCAAGTTATAAACTTTTACCATATTTTATAGACAAAATAAATGTCTTTTAGTAACATCGTTTCGTCAACACATTTTCTACTACATCAGGTACTTTTTTTTAAATTGAAAAACCTGTCAAATTCACAAACCTGTGGACGAAATGTTGTGAGTAAAATATACTTACTGTATCTGTAAGAGTTTATAAGTAAATAAGAAAGTGAAGCTAGACGTAAATAGCACTACTATTTTACTCATCTTCGCCTTTTTACAATCTGTCTGTTATGTCCTCCAACACGAATATTTTCTACCTCACCCACTATCGTCACCTATCCACCCGACGGGGAGTCGCGGTCGGCGGAGAAGTCAATTAACGTTGGGGATCATTTAAAACCCCAATCAAGGCGTGGCGACATATCGACGCCCCGCCGCCGGGGAGACTTAGTGGTTACACACAAGGGTCATGACATAGGTGCCGCCACAATATGTGCCATATTCTCATTCCATGGTGATGATTGAACTACTTTACGAGGTGTGGTGGCTAGTTTTTTATAAATTTATTTTTAATTTATTTAATTAAAACCGATGGACGTACGGTTTAATGCTCTTAAAGAGGAACTAGTGATTTGTAGATGAACTACAAATCACTAGTTCCTCTTTAAGCAAAGAAAAAAAGTCCACTACATTAGACTCCCATTGAAAGTTTGTAGTGTCTTTATTTGTGTATTCCTGTTTTGGTATTTCTGTGGATTACACTGTCTGGAAGTAAAATATTCAGCAGAATAATGTAGTAAACAGTTACAAAATAGAATCGAAGAAAAACACTTCGTATAATGTTGAAGAAAATTAAAAAGAATATCTAGTAAAATCATATAAAATATTATCACGCAATATCCTTGATATTTTATTAAACCGCACGCCGTGAAGTTCTACTTAGAAATAGAGGATTGTTCCTGCGACGCGCAGTTATTGGAAAGCAGTTGCATGAAGGTGAAGCCGAATAACAGAGAATGGAAGTATTTGCGTGCCACACAGAGTGAGAACGGAATGTGATGTATGACAGGGATAAGGCGAGAAAAATTCTGGAGATTTCATTCGCAAATACAAAAGCACTAGCTACTATAGCATTGTGCGTGTGCAAATAATTATGTTTTAAGAATGAAACCAGAAATGAATAAAAAAGTTGAAATCAACACGTGCTTAGTGAAACAAGATATTTAGCAAATAATTATATTTCTTCTATGATTTAACAAGTAATTATATTTAATATTACCCAAATTCTTCAAATATATAATTTATAGCCAAAACGTAGTTACAACTCTGATTGATCAAGTGGATGATAATCTATATTCATGACAAGGCTAACAAGGGGATATCCTCAAAATTCATGAAAGCAATGTAAAGTTATTGATCGAGATAGGAAATGTAATGAATAAAGCAGAAGTTGACCTACAAATTGCACCTTAAAGTCCTAGGACCATTTAATACTTATTTTATATATTTTGCATTAGAAGGAAGAATATAAAAGGTATAAATATTGTCCGATCCGTGATTGAAATTGGAATTGCATAAAACAGTAGTTGATCGTTAGACGTATAAATTGCACCTTGAGGTCCTCTGACCATTTAGGTCCGTTTTAATAGTCATGTATCAGCTGAGTAACATCAGCTGATACTAGTCTTGAGATTCGATCTCGTTCAATAAACGATTCTTGAGATTAGTCTCGAGAATTGTTACGTCACACACTTGAATCTCTTCTAACCTGAGCGTAGCTTTCGAAACAAATCTCGTAACTCGTCTTGAGATCTGGTTTCGTGTCTTGAAACACGCGTGAAACCACTTTCATTGTTTAATGAACGTAATATCTCAAGACTGCGTTCAATTTAGTGCTGTTCAATAGTTGAATGAGCAGGCGTTGCTTGAGTAAAGAATCGCCATTTGAGAGAGTATCAGCCAAGTCACGACGAGAGACCATTTAATGTACGATTCCTAACCCACAAGCTTTTGCAGTTGGAAAATTATAAAGTGAATAACGTTCCAGTTGTACCTGTAATAAGTAAAACTGGATTCATTTGAACGTTATAATTAGTATAATCTTAAGATGAGCATAAATATAGACGTTTTGTTCAAGTCGTGTTGTGTTATATATTGAAATATGGTTTGTTAGTTTGCATTATGACTATTCACACGTCGATAATGAGATCATCATTGATAATCTTACTGAGCTTCTGATAAGCACTGTTTCTGGATATTGATCCACAGAAACGATCACAAATGAGACTGTTATAAGGTTGAATTTTAATTTTACGATTATTAAATTAATAATCACTTTTGGATTTTCAATCGGCAAATAATTATTTCATATTCTCGAAATACGAGATGTAATTGTAAATAGTATATTCTCCCTCGCACTAATTCGTAATTGGTTTACCCGTTCTATAAGTTCCTCCATTTGCCAATAAATAAAATACGTTAATTAATACTCGAAATTTTACAAGTGTTTTCTAAAGGTTTTTGAATTAGAAATAAAGAAAATAAACCTGGAAGTGTTAAATGTGTTCAAATGTTAGTTCTCGGAAACAGCATACGGTAATGAAAGAGAGACACCATCTGTTTGCTCAATAAAGGAATCGTGGAAGGAAGGAAAGAAAGACTATCGTCGTGTGACAAGAGGGTGGGGGAGGGTATGCGTTTGTTTCGTATAGCATTGAAACGAGGACCTTCCGTGGAATCTACCTCGCAGCTTCATTCTCATATAGAACGACGGATTCTTTAGAATTAACTAGACGTTCCTCTAAGTAAACGTTTTTCCGTTGAATATATTAAAAAGTGTGTGTAGAAAAACGATCAGCGACGACAATAATTTTCCATATACCGTAGAAAAGATAAATTAAGCTGAGGGAACAGATTCATTTTTGAGTACAACCAAAGCGACTAACTTCTTAAACATTTAACGTTGAAAGTTATCATACTAACTCGAAAAGAACCTGACTTTAAGATATATACTGTCCTTGTAATGGGCAATTAACGTCAATATTTATGACACAATCATCGAACTATACTGCTGGAGCGTGCACTGCCCATAAACCAGTGTATTACGATTTCCGAGTTCATAGCCCTACGTATCAAGGTTTACTTACGGTATTACGTTCTGAGCTTTTTTAGCAAGGTATTGCTCGCAATGCTTTAGCAGGTTTTTGCCCGCTCAGCCCCTGTAGACGCAACCTGGGGCTTCGATTCGGTCGGTTACATATCGACGGATACAAGTTAGAAACAGTGAAGGAAGGCGAAAGAACACACTTGTAGCAAGACATCGATGTCCATAATGAAACGGCGCGGAGGTGACACGGTGAAATTGGTGGGGGGGGGAGGGCATCACTCGNAGTGACACAGGTGCTCCCGAGCGAAGGTGATCTCTCGCTATAGACGAAAAAATCTGGAGTGTGCCCCACTCAACATTCCATTTACAATTCATTACAAAAAAAAACAACCACCATGGAACTAAATATCCATTATAATTAACAATTTAAGAAAAAGGAAATAAATTAAAAAATCGTAATATATTATAATTATTGAACAAGATCACACTCTAAAAAGATCAATTAGTTTCAAGTAATTATCATCACTTAACAGAGTACACTCCTGAACATAATATCTAAAAACACAGGTACAAATTGCATGAATTATCTTCCACCTCGAACTCTTTGCAATAGCACTAAAGGCTGATATATCAAGCGCACCTCCAAGATAACTCATATTTGCGTAATCAATTTGTAAAAATCCGAAGATAATCTCAATTTTTTTTCCACCGATTACAATACTTTCCTTACACACTCTGTAAAAAAATGAGAGTAAAAATAGTAGTTAGATATAAGCGCAGCGAAGTGGGGAAGGCGGGACAGCATATCACCGCCTATTCCAGAGAGCATGCCGTGGCACCCAGACAAAGGCTGCCGCATCCGGTGGCAGATAAAAGCTAACTTCAAGCAACCTAATTGCGGTCAAATGTTAGAGATCAAGCCATCTGTCCGTTACAGTTGACATATCGATTCTGTTCTAGGAATCGACTAATGTACGAGGCAGTATCCGAACATAAACTCATTAAGATTCTGCTGACATGAGTATAACACCCACGTGTCCGCGGCAAGAGGAACATGTCGCAACTGACATTGGCTCCTCAACTTTTACGTGGTCTTTGGGCATCTCCATCATTACTATTCTTTCACCGAGAGTATTGTACACGTCAAGACGTGCAGAACGCTGAGAGTTCGTTATTCCCGAGCCATAATGTGATTCATGTTTTCTGAAGAATTTCTTTTACTTGTAGAAATTCGGAATCTATTGGTCTACGTACAAATCAATTCTGTTCATACTTAAAATATTATCAATGGAACAGAGAACTTTGAGTTAAAATTTGAATTCGTATGGGATACTTCAGAATATGATTTGAAAAAGTGAGAAACCATTTAAATGAACACAATAAAACCAGTAATTTGTTTTGTTCCTATTATTATGAAATATTTCTTTAAATGTCCAAAAATTGGTTTACCACACAAAAAATTGCTGATCGTAGTAGTCATCAAAACATAAATAACTTCGTGTTCTGACTGCTGTGAGTAGAAATTGATTGTATAGAAGATACTTAAGTTAACGAGCAGAAAATATTTTAAGCAATTGAAAGACATATTTTACTCTATTTCACATTCATAAAAAAGATTACATCGAAAATTAATTTCGTTTTTTATCGAAAATAATTTGGACTTTAATGTTCAATTCAGGTTCAGTCTCCCATATAAATGTAAAGACTTCTCATTCAGCACCTCCCAGATACCCATGAAATAGAAGGAAAAAAGTTAATATATCCTAAATTAATAAATGAAAGAGTTGTTTAACATTAAAATATATTTTTTAATTTTTCCAATTTATATAAAAAACAATTGCGTTGAAAAAAATGTCATTTTGTATTGAAGAAAGAAGGAAATTTAAATTTCATATGCAAGTTTGTTTTCCCATAAAAATGACAAAACTTTTCATTCAGCGCCACCCAGACAGCCTTAGAAGAAAAAGAATAAGAAGAAGGAAAGAGGAAATCTTTCCCTATCCCACCTTCCTTCCTTTCTCTCTTTGTCTTCCCATTCCTTCTATTTCTTGAAGAACGTAGTCGATATACTACCACAGTTGGCAACTCCAATTTCCCTGGGCTTTAGCTGCAATATCTGGACGTGCAAGGAATTGAATGAAGATCTCACGCGCCCGCGGCCGCTCTTCCATAACCTTCCACTCCCTCCGTCCCTAACCCCTCACACCCCAAGTCACAAAGGTCTCTTCTTTAGTCTTCCTTTGTGTTGTTCCTCTTTTCCAATACCTTCATTCAACTCTCAGAATTATTTTTTTAACTTTTCACAACAAATTATTTTTTCTTCTAAGAAATTATTGGAAAATGAATTAAATATTCCTTTTCTGCGAATAAGTGATACGTTGAAAATTTCTGTTTTTTATTTCTTAAAGGTAACCTTTCGTAAATATTCTTATTTTTCGTGGGTTTCCCTGAATTACTTAAGGTTCAATACCGGGATGGTCCTTAGCTTGTTTCCAAGTAGTAAATTTAATACATCCAATTTTTCTAAAGAATATTTTTTTTAAAGTGGTTAGGAGGCAGAGCAGACGTAGATCTGACATTCGCCGCTAATAAAAACATTTATTTATTTAATTATACATTTATTTATTTATCTCATCTCATTCTTGAGCAATTGCAATAGGTGAGATATAGATTTTGCTGTAGATTTTTATGGAAGATCTTTCACTGAAGCAAAGCCCTACTTGAACAATTTTTATTCTTTCTTCAACATTCATGTATACGGGGACGCGGAGCCAACTGTCCCATAGAAATTGTTTTAAATCAGGTTTTAAAGTGTTATAAACCTGAAGATGACCAGTAATGTGTTTGAGTTGTGAGTGTAATATAGTGTCTGTGTAATATAGTTGTGAGTGTAATATAGTGTCTGTGTAGGGTCGAGGTATTATTAATGAATGACGTTTATAGTTTGCTTTATAATATAAATTGCGTTACAAATGCTTTAAGTTTATAAATTTCCTACCAGATGTTGCTTCTCACAGCTTTACCACCCAACGTCCTTAACTTGCCGAGAAATTTTCAGTATCAGTCTTCCATGGTTTTCTGTCAACATCTTGTCTTTTTATGACCATTGATCTACTTCAACTTTTTGTCACCATTCCAAAGTGGATTCGAATCATTTTGTTCTACAGGTAATAAACAGTAATTGATATTTAAATATGAGATGCGCTGTCATTGGACCAACTTGTCATTGCAGATTTAGATGAAGTTTATGAAATAGTCTCTTAAGACAGGTGGCGCGCTACTTTCTCATCACTTGTAAAAGGAAACATGTTAGTGCTCATCAGGACCTTCCTCACTCACATTTCTTCGTGTAAGAATCCAAGACAAGCAAAAATAATAATAAATTTTTATTGACAAAAAAACAGTACAAACTGCGTGTGACCACGTGGAGGGCTCTCCGGAAGCAAGCAAGGGACCATCCCATCAATTCCGATCAAGGGCCCTAAGGCAGAGGCAGAAGCAAACTCGCAAGTTGGCATAATTCATGGTCTCCCTCAAGAAGCGCTATTGAATGTGTTGGTTTTTATTGTAACAGTAAATTAAAACAGTATAGTAGTAAATTGCTATTTCTCTTTGCGGATTATAACACACAGCTATGCAGAAAAAAGAATCCTAAAATGACTTGTGACATCATTCAAGACTTATTGAATAAAATCTACTTTTGAACAAATTCTTTGGGTTTCATTATATGAAATTAAAGCCGGAATTTAATTGTTTTCTCTGTAAACAAAAGTATCAACTAAGAGGTAGTCCTAAGAGATTGGTAATCATAGCGTGCACATAATGAATGTCTATAAAATCTTTGGTTTGAAATATGGCCACATACATACATGAAGGCCCTACATCACCTCGCTCAAAATAAATTTAAATGGAATAAATAAAATTAAATATTAGAAACATATCGAACCGTTACACAATCCAAACTGGACTTTGGTGCAGTTATTTAAGATCTGGCGCCAAATAGTCTGCTAAAGATGCTAAATGCAATACTAAAAACAGTTTGTCGCCTATGCTCAGGAGCCTTCCGCTCGAGTTCAACCACCATTCTACTTGTAGAGGTTGGTCTTCTGCCCTTAGCTCTCCCATACAAATTATTATGCTCGAACTACGCATATTCAACACAGTAACTCTGTTCGAAATAAATACTAACGTAACTAGTCTAATCGAGTCAATACGTACTGTACATCTTCCACTCTGGAAACCAAGAATGTATCAAAATAATCCAAAACATCCTAAACCCTTAAGAGATAAATGCTTTTAGAGAAACCACCTGTTCTACCAAGACTTCTTCATACACGACCTCTAAGAAAATATACAACTTGAAAAACATATTTAAATTTCTTTTCTAATGATCATTAGAATGTTGTCAAGTGTTTTGAAATTTGTATAATGTTCTGTGCAAATATATTTTTTTATATTGAGAATAACTATTGTTTTTTTCATTAAAAATGTTAACCTTATAACATTAAATTTTTAAAAACTTACATATTTTTATTTATATATTTTCTCCAAGTTTTTTTAATGAAAAAAAGTATACATTTGGATTACTATCAATCGATACTTCATTAAGTACTGACTCTGGCCATACGTTTAGAATTAAAAGCATGAACAAAGTCACCGGTCATTTAACACAAGAGAGATTTAATAGTTTTATTGGTTTCTTTTTTTTCATTTCCATTCTCAACAAGCGACCTCAATTTCTTAGATATATCTAACTTCAGTTTAATCGGATCAGCTTAACACGATATGCACAAAAAGATGCAAAATATCTATATTCACACATTTTAAAAATATTTACTTTTTCTTTATGAGATTTATCAGCGTCAGCTCCCCTCGATACCTAAATTAGTTAAATTACGTTTCTTTAACGTCTGATTTCGGTGGTCAACGATACAATGAATAAAATACGATGAAGTTTAAAGTTCTGTGCACTATTTAACGTCTCACAATTGTATTATCTTTGGTTGGAATATGTCTCATTTCCATTTTGCAATGTTTTGAAAATATTACAAACAAAACTAATTTTTACATGTAAAGGGAATTACTTTCACTGTAACGACTTCAAATTACGAAGTTAAATCGTTTACAAAGACGATATTTGACGACATAGTTTTTTCAAAGCATAAATATTCGGCGGATTAATCTTCAAAGAGTAGATTTTGTGGGTCTTTTCGGTTCGTCGACATCAAAGGTCATTAGAGCCCTTCAAAGAGTAGATGTCCTGGTGGTTTACTATGTTTAAATGAAAGTGAGACCGCCTGAAGTAACATGGAAGGAAATATATACTCATGCGTTGAAAGAATGAAAATGTATATTATCTTAATCAATAATAAAATACAAGCATGGTATTTTCATTCAATAATAGATCATGGTTTATAATCATTATTTTTAATTTTTTATAAAACATCGCAGAGAAGTGTGACACCTTACGAAATAATATAGCTAGTAAACAGACAATACAATGAAACATCGATTATCCCTAACAATTGAGGATTGGGGTGATAAATGATTATTCGAATAACGTTTGAAACTTTCCATGATCCCATGGTTATTCGGTTGGAGGACTGAAGTTACGTAGGAAGGCAAAAAACCGATTTCAAATTTTCCAAAGAAATGTTTGAGGGACGACATAGGACATCATCAATCAATCACATAACATTTCCCGAATTTCCATTTGTAAGCTGATGTTTTTGATACAGTGCCATACAATTCTATAAAAATCTAGTGTGCCCCATTAAACTTTCCAATTACAATTCTTCAAAAACATCATAATAATAACTAGCCTACATACCAATAAAACGAACTTGAAAAATAAATTATTTATGGAAAGTAAAATATAAAGTAATTATAAAAAATAATAAGAATTATCCCTACTCTGAACTCTTTGCATTTGACTCAGACTGATCTAAATGAGGTGTCTCCAAAATAATTCTCTACTTTGGTTTGATTTCATTAATTTGTTCGTGAGTAATTCCATAAACAAAATTCTTCACACACACACACACATGCGACATTGGAAATCATCGCATAAATTTGAAAACAGACACTTCTGGAGTCAATTCGTATAGATCTGAAGAAATCCAGAATTTTTGTTCTCGACCGATCATTATACTTTCGTTATACATCCATTCATACTCCATTCTAATAAATAAAAATGGCCCGGGTTTTTCTCCGTTTTTCCTTCTGGTAGAGGCGGATTTATCATACAGATTCTTTAGGCTTGTCTAGGGGTCTGTTTATTGTAACAATAAATCGTGAATTTAGTGTTATTTCAATTCTTATGATTTTTAAACACTATACTCAGAATAATCTATAGTTCGATAATAACTTGTACATGTAAATTGACAAACATATTTGCGTTAAATTACAAACATATTGACATTATATATGTATTATAACTCGCAGCTAACTTTTAATCTTATCTGGGAATTTTTACTGAAATTTTTGAATCCGCTTCTGCCTTAGGGCCCTTGATCGGAATTGATGGGATGGTCCCTTGCTTGCTTCCGGAGAGTAAATTAGTTTGTTTGTTTTTCCTCCACGTGGTCATACGCAGTTTGTACTGTTTTTTGACAATAAATTTATTAAATACGTAACGCGAAAATGTAAATGTGTCTGTTAGCTACTTGATCACGACTAAACCACAGAACCAATCGTGATGGAATTCGGAAAGGAGATTGTTTAGATGTCCGAAACAAACTTTTATTTGTAAAATAAGTAGTGAGAAAGACAGAAATGTTTTTTGACGACAAATGTCGATCAAATGGGGAAA
Source organism: Laupala kohalensis (assembly GCA_002313205.1). NCBI lineage: Eukaryota > Metazoa > Arthropoda > Insecta > Orthoptera > Trigonidiidae > Laupala > Laupala kohalensis. The sequence continues at coordinate 262,779 of NNCF01128055.1, forward strand.
AGGGCGCTTCGGGAATATTCGCTTACGTTGCTTAAACGGTGAGAAATAAGTGGCAACTATGAATTATAATAATTACCTCAGAGAGTTCTACAAAAACGTCCGCGACAAAATATCTCTATTTACAAAAAATAATTGATAAAGTTATGAAAAATGGAACTGCTAAAATACTTCAATTTAAAAGAGTAATTTAAGAAGGAAAAAACATAACATAATGAATTTTATTGGGTTATTTTTTGTGCGTGTATCAAATAGAAATCGTAAATTTAAACAGTTTTTTTTAAAATCGTAAAATGTTTTACAAATAGTTTAGACTTTACAGGAATCGTAATGAAATGGTGCAGTCGCGTCATGCCTAGGAAATGAAAATGCGACCAGCGCGGCTTCTGCGAGATGGTGTAGTGTATACAGTCAAGTTTTGTATTAAATTTGTATNATTTTGATCTTACTATAAAGATAGATTTTATTTTTTCCTGACTAGAACTGGATTAGTCCCAGTAGAAACGCTTGAAGTCATCTATGAATTCCATGCACAGCACAAGCTGTTGATAGCAGAACAAAATAGTTCGCAAATTTGAATTTACCGACTTGAACGCTTTCGGTTAACCGATGTTTCGATTGATCGGTATTTCGATACTTGATGCTCCACTGTTATTTCGAAACTTTTGTTTAAAAGGAGAGGTTAAAACTTTGTAAAATTTAGAGAGATGCCGACAGAATCCACTAACACAAACATAATATTCTCGTTACATGACATGCGAGCCATCCTTCATTCTTTCGGTGCGCGACCTGTCCAGAGCCTCCGACGGGTGTGGCGCACACTGTCAGGGTCATTTGCCAAGCCGCAAAGCTCAGGTGCTCGTCAACACAGAGGACAACACAACAGAGGTAACGTGCGTGGCGCAGATAACACGAACCTCTAGTCTCATGTTGATGAGAGACAACACACACGTCCACGATGTAAGTATCTCGTTATCTACTCCCGACAGGGTTTTAGAAAAACCTGTCTACTGCCAGTGAAGGCACATTTTTTATTGAATTATCTCAATAATAATAATAATAATAATAATAATAAATAAAAATATTTAAATCTATCCCATGAAATGGCGGTTTAGTGGAACTTGGAGAAAGTGAGGTTAGTGCTCTTCATCATCTCGGCAACTGGTGTGGTGTCAAATACGACAACCAAAGCGCTCCATTGTCTCCAATTGGAAGATGAGTGTCTTTACAAGATGCAGAAAATCGTTATACTTCATACATGTCGAATTGTCAGAAGCCATCTTAATTTGNTACATAAGCGTCACGCACTAGGCCGACATACCCGTGTGTGTCCCGCTTACTTACCAGTCAGAATGTAGACCGTGAAAAAATAAAAATAAATAATGAATTCTAAAAAATGATTAATATCCCTGCATGCCATGGATAATGTTCTGACAACCTTTGAAGCGCGCTTTGCCGACAGAGATGAGCATCGATAGTATCCGATTGCAATCATATGACTTTGGCATCCATATCGACGCTAACTCCCATTTCTAATCATAGTAATTCGACACCTCGTTCAATCCTAGGATAGAAACTTTTTTGTTCATTCCCTCATTGTTAACTAAGAGCATCGATATGGCCGCCGTTGTCCAAATCTTTTGCATATATGGCGAAGTATTCATCTATTTTTTTCTCTATGTTGTCATGGTAACATAGCGTGCGCTCAGATTAATAAACGAAGACGTGTGTTATATCACCGAAATCATTATCAAGCACCTCTACCCGGCGGTTTTCGCAAAATTCTGCAACAAAGAGATTTCGATGACACGCGTCATCTTATCGACCTATTCTGTGAGTATTTTAACTTTTTTTGCAAAGTTTATTTTATGAACCATTAAAGCATAAAAATTGAATTTAGAGATAAGATTCGCTTACTTAGATTGTTATACATATAATTATTAAAAATATTCATTAAAATTACAATATTTTTAATGAACGACGTATGTCATTCGCGCGACCTTTCACGGTGTATTCGTAAGCACGACCACTGCGGGGACATAATATAGTAAGAGTGGGAATGTTCTTAAATCTTATCTTCACAATACGATATGTCAACCAGACATGGGACAAAGTACTAGGGGTGTTACACCAACTACAACGTCGGTGATGGCAACCATATAACATTATATGAGGAAAGAAGTTTCAAAAATATATCTATACAACCTTGAAAAGTATTGAAAAATCACTTATTTAAAGAAAAAGAAATTACGTAGACATCAATGAAGATTTCAAAAGACCATTTATACGACCATCCCAATTATGAGCGTTCCAGGCGCTAATCAGGCACAGAACAATTTTAAAACATGTAATAATCTTTTGTTTATAATTAAAATTATCAATTTAACAGTAATTCATGAATTATTGTGTATTAAAAACTACGAATTATTAATTATACCGTTTAAATTGATAAACAATTGTACATGTTATTTAAAGTGACTTCTATAGTCCTCAGTCGAATTGCCCCCGACTATTTATTAACAAATAACAATGGAATTACACGGAAATTTATTTAAATACCGTACCTTTAAGTGCTTCAACCGTAAGAACCCGCCATGAGATGGATTTATTCAAGTATTATACGAACAAATCCCAAATTTTATAGGACGAGTTGATACATAATAGATAATCTTTTATATAAAGCAAATTTGGGACATTCAAAAACGTGACCAGGTCGCTCATTCTACTGTAAATAAAAATGCATTCATACACTATATACATGAGAGGACAACGAAAAAATATTTACATTATGAAACAATTACATGTTTCATCATAAAATATCTGTTAACGTAAATGTCTAAATAATCTCATGAAAAATAAATAGAATACGAGAGTAATATAAAAAAATCGAGTGAATATTACACTAAATACGTAACATTTCACTAACCATTAAAACAGATTCAGTGTTTGCTTGCTTTTCAAGGACATGGCAGTGGTTTATTTATTAATCGTGCTTTTTGCGAGAGAGCAGCGCTTATTTTGTTGTTTAAATAAAACATGACATGATTTTTTTTCTTCTGTGAATTGTTTCTTTCTTTGTATTCATGAGCGTTGAAAATTGATTAAATTTGTTATAAAATCAAGCTTGATATTTCTATGGAAGAAGTAAAATTATTTCACTAGGTCTAGAACAGGAATGTCGACGGGAGCACGTTCGGGCATCCGAGCACGCCGTGCGCGCCTTCAGCTAGGGTTGGCCAACAGGCTGTTATAGAGGGACAGATGAGGTCGTACGGGAAATTTTAAACCGAATGAACAAATAACTTTCTGTATTGTGGTAATGCACTTTGTTTAATACGTTTGAAACATTTTGCAATTAATTAAAACGAGTAGTATTAAATGTAATTACCAAGTAATCCACAAAAAGCGTAATATGTTTCTATTTAAATTTCCCTATATTATAATATTTTATTCTTATTTCCTTTTTTTGATTTTGTATTGCTTAGTACTGATTTTTTAATAATAAAATCTAAAATATATGGGCCATCACAAGTTTTCTTCGACGCTTCCAGAAACTCGAGAACTTTTAAAATCACAGAGACATTTTTATCATCAATTGCACAGTGTTTCAGGGATTTTACAATTATTTTCCCCAAAATCATTCACTTAGTAAGGGAATAAATCTGCAAAATCAATACCATACTTGAATACGAGAAGCGATATGTTCACAATATTTACTTATCTATTTATTTATTTATTTACTTACATTTAGAGTCCATTTTCTACCCTTTTGTATATTAAATCTGGTGACCATGTGACATATCTATGATATGTATGTAGAGTTTTGTACGCAGCAAATCTACAATGTTCATAGAATATTGTGCATTTCCGTAAATCGTTAGAGAATGACAGCAAATACCATTTATTTGAGAGCTTACTGTTTCTGCGGTCACATCCTGTGAGAGAGGAACAATAACTGGGTGAGTTGTTAACGTTTCGTTCTTGATAGCCGTAAAATTTATTTTGTCACATTATTTGAGTAAGCTACTTGCCATGAGGCAGTTACGAATGAATGGTTGGTGAACAAGTTGTAAAATATGTTCTAATTTAATTAAATATTAGTTTCACACACAATATGGAAGACCGATAAACAGTCATGTATGAGAAATGGTTTTGCACTCCTAGTCATATGATTCCAGATCCGTCAAATGTAAACGAGATTGAAATGCAATAAATGAGAATGTTGTATACGGATGGGTAATCTAATAAAGATGAAGTCATATTTCCCAACGTCGAAACCCAAGCACCTATAAATATGTTTTTAGTCCACTGTTTTGGCACATATTTGAGATGTATGTGTTCGAGGAAAAACTGTTCACACAAACATGAAAGAAAGCTAACATCATATTTTTTACAATGATAAAGTCTCATTACAATCCGCCCACTTCCTCCATTTTTTCTTCACAAAAGAGCGATAAAACTCTTTGTATTTGTTTAGTCATCGACCGAAAAATTTTGGGGACTATAATTTTCATAAAGAAAAAAATGTAATTGGTAAGTAGGAGTTTCCATATTGCCCCACATCTTATTTGATTTCTTCCTGTTCCAGATATTCCATGGGATCAACAATGGTAAATAAGTTGATTTACGTTTGGTAATGATTTTAGAAAACTTTAAATCCATTCCATTAACACGATAACTTCGAATGAGATTGCTCGAACAATAATCCCTCTTACATTCGGGATTCAAATCCACAGTGTTGTGCGAGTAGTTTAATGATCTCCCCATTCAGGAACGAGAATCCAAATTTCCCGTACATTATGGCCATTAATTGCAATTGCCTTAGCATACCTCTTAAAGACCTTGTTGTGTATTGATGGGATCGCTTCCGGAGCTCGCTTCCGGAGCGTAAATTAGTTTATTGTCCTCCACGTGGTCAAACGAAGTTTGTAACTGTCCTGATAATAAATATACGAAATTTATAAATTTATTTCGTGTAACCGTGTATCTATATCTGTTCCATCCCTATCAATTCTCCGGACCTTCCCCGTTGATTATCTTGTCCAAATTCTTTATCCCGGCGAGGAAAGTGGTAGAAAAGACAGTCTTGAGACTGGGAATCCCCGCAGCCAAAGACGCCGCTTGAGAAAGCACGACAGCGCTGAAAATATATCAGGCTTACCAACGACAGAGAGGGGGCACCGGCGAGAGCCGCAGCTTCCGACACGAAGATCACGGGAGGAGTGGACGAGCGAGCGATTCACGAGAAATCGATGGNGAGAGTGACCGCCCAACGCCGCTGCTGCTGACCAAAGGACCAATGTTGCCAACATCGCTTCCTTTCGAAAGTGGAACGAGAATGTAACATCTATACACATATCGGGTGATCAATTTAATAATAAAGATAAAACAGAGTCTTTATTTTGGCGACACTCAGGACATGAGGACTGCTCTTCCGTGTAACCGTTTAAAACACTTTCATTTTAGATGAAAATTAGGAGGATCTTATACACATGTAAGTAAAGTTAACAAAATATCTAAAGAACCAAGCACCTTAGAAGAAAAAATTAAAAGAAAAAGTATTGTTTTAAAAGATCATATTCACTCGTACTGTAACTGTACTACCTGCCCCTTTTGATGAAGGGAGGGGAGTAACTTTGAAATCGTAAATAGGAACGGAAGGCCAGAAGGAGGTCCAGATCTTCTTGAATATTCAACCCGTATATTTTTTTCGATGTGATGTGTAGTTATCAAGATTTGCTGAAAATTTTATTTTAACGACGACGGCGCTATCTATAGGAAACATGTTTCAGACATGAGTCACGGAATTTTTCCCAATCTGAATCTGCAATAAAGAATGGGGGTTCCTATTTCAGATTTCAAAGTTACCTCCCCAGATATACTGATTCTAATTTAGCATGAGTGAAGGAGTACCATCAAAACCGTATCTTTTTATTTAATTTTTTGTACGTAATTTATTTGTTTCTTTATATATTTAGATGTATTCACATATATGGTCCACTCTGTATATATCAAACAGTCTGAGATATATAGCAAACACGCAAACGAAGAAAATGAACCAAAAGCGTCAAAATTCGACACACAAGTGCCTCGAAATGTATACCAGTGATTCACGAAGAGTCTTTATAATATATATTTTTAGGTGTATTGCTCATGACCACCGTATGTCTTTTTCGTCGAAAGGTACATAAGTATGCTACCCGCAATACGTACGTGTATAACAGTGAAAATGTAGGGAATAAGGAAATTTCACCCAGCAGACTAAGGTTTTACTTCTAGCTATACATATGCTTGACTACAATAGATAAGAATGGGGACTGATAATTAAGAATGAATGTTATATTTGCTAATCTCTGTATTATGGCATTAACTAACGTACTGACAATATACGAGTATTTTTCTTTGTTTCGTAATGTATTAATCTATAGTATAATTGTACAATATGTTTTTACTGAAAGCGTGGTTTAACACCATTTCCGTATCAATAATCTAGAAAACACTGTATGAGAAATAAGAGAATGTAAGTGTACACAAATCACTAATACATTGACCGGGACTTCAGCTATATATTTACAATGATACTAAATAATCCTCCTGCAGTTTTATGAGAACGTACAAAAGTATTGGTGGATACAAATATAGTATTTAACAAAATACTTTACTTAAAGAATACAAATTAAAAATATACAGCAATAACGCGAAATATTCTAAGAGTAAATAAAACCCCAAACTAAATGTATTCATCCGTATTATATAATCCTTTTTTCTTACTGGGGTGACAACATAGAAGAGCAAAAATCCAGTAGGTCATAACGAAGTTTAATACTAAAATGTACTTACACTACAAAATAGCCTGAATAAAATATTATTTCTGAACCCAACGAAAACACTATAATCCAAAGCTATGTTATCTTTGTGATGCTATCTTTGCGAGAATCATGCTTTAGAAAATTGATGACATGCAACCATAATACGAGAGTTCTCAATATAAATTCTTACCACCATTGTATGAAGAAAATGCTAAACCAATCCCAGTGTATTATTTCAGACGGTACCATATTAGGTATTAGTTTTCATTTTCGAGCCATTAATTAATTTTAATTTTCTTATTTAAAGAGCTTCAAGTGTATTCATGACAGGAAAAATAAGGTGACGTTTCGAAACAGCTATTGATCAACGTTGGTCTGAGATATACTGAGAAGTCGTGTATACAAAGGAAAAATATATTTCTGTCATATATTTTACAACTCTTAATACAATATCACAATACTTTTTTTCTCCCCGAATGTTGTAAGCGTCCTCATGTCTTTTAAAGTTTAACTTCTTGAAAGCACCCCTTCACCACACCCTGGGACCCACACCTTACACAGGGAAGAATGCATAAATCTACTATCTTATTAATTGCTGTCTTGAACCATTTTTTAAAATATTCAAATTAACGAAATAATACCAACATCACGTACTTGCTTTGTATTTTAGTTGTGCGTAGAACAAATATTCCTGAGACTGTAATTAAGATGTTGATTGAATTTATGATATGCTTTGTTGGATGACCAGATCATTAGTTCTGAGTCACCCCAATATAATATAATGATTGTGAAATGTTAAAATAAATTTATTTCGGGTTTTTTAAGTTTTTTTATAATTTCTCTCGCTATTACCACAAGCTTCTCTCTATTATCTTTGTAACGTCATCAATTACAATTTATTATAGATTTGTGAATGCGTGGAAATGAAATAAGCATTTTTTATATCCATGTTGGCAACACTGAGGGGAAGACCCTCGTCGAAGAGATGAACCTTGGCTTAAAGCGGTGGCTTAGGACCGATGCTTCTGTCGACCAGCGCTCGCTGTTCGAGAGATGGAATGATCTGGGGCGCCGATGTTCAGTGCGAGGATATGTGATTGGGTGTTATTGAGTCTGGATCGAAAAAGAAAGAAAGAAAGACCTATGGGAGAGAGGGAGAGAGAGAAGCTGTTATTTGACAGACATCGGAATGCAATATCTTCCTCCTCATATAGTACCACTGTACAGTCTGTGCTAGAATAACCGTTTGATACTGTTAAAAATATGTACTACATAAAATATATATAAGTCTAAAAACATTTTAAAAGTCCTAAATATTAATGTTTGTAATAAATATGTATCTAAGAAGTAAAAGTTTCTACGTTACGAATTTGCATTGAGATGGAAACAGAGGCAATACGGATTATTTTGTACTTTTACTCCTTCACTTAAGAACGTATTATTTGTATTATTTACATGTTTTAATACAAAGATAAAAAGGAAACTTCAAGAAGATATTCTGAGAAATTTGAGGTCATGTATATTAATGAGAAGGGTCTTTAATTTATTGCACGAAAGTTAAAATTACAATCGCTGGAACCATTTGTCAAGTCGTACGCACCACTAAAATACAAAGTAAACATCCTTTTGTACTTTGTTCGTAATACACAAATGCTGGTTTCGTGTAAAATGAATTTTATTCGTAGAAAATACACGCTCATCACTTTTCCAACACTAGATGAATGACGTTCCAAAATAAATGAACGTACGAGAGAAAGCCGCCGAAAACGAGACAGCTGAAGCATTTTCTCACGGTGATTATTGAAGGGCATGGTTCCCGAGAAGAGAGAGAGAGAGAGAGAAAGAAGAGCTCGAAGCGAAATTCCGGCAGAGGGAGCAGGCTTTCATAAATGTAGGAGAAGCACCCATTCATCTATCATCGTCTTTCCGTCTCCTTTGCCAACTTCCTCGAAAATTGGACTCAACTATTTATAATGTTTCCTTCACACTACGACGATTACAGCAATATTTTCTCGCTTGATGGGCACTTTATAGCGGAGGCATACTTGGAATCATTTACTAGATGAGAAGTTCTTTATCTTCAAAACTTCTATGTACCACTTTTTGTTCTCTTTTGTACTTATCGTTATAATGTTTTCACATACATTCACCGAAAAAATTTTAAAAGTCAAGAACACAGGAAGAAGGATCGATTTCTGAACGGATCCAAGTGTGGGTACAAAATTATTCATATTTTAAAATATTTTCGTAACTCCATGAAGGACGATTATGCGTGTTTTAAGATCACGAATGATTGGTAAGTGTGTAATAAAATTCAACATCCCATTGAAAATATTAAACCTGATTCCCCGTATATACCTTAAGATTAAATAACAATGAATGAATCATTTTCATCCATCCTTGCAAGTGGGCGTGTTATTTCCGTGGTCTCTCTTGAATGCATCTTTTAAATAACAAATAGTTATTATCCTTGATTTAATGAAGAGTGATTGTTTATTTAAAATAAATTTATTTTAATTTTATTCTACTTTAATATTTACTTCCAACAGACATTATATAAGTAAGAAATGTTCACATTTGCAGGTATCATCATGATTCCACGACAACATAAAATCACAAATAGAGGGGATAAATTGGGGAGGATTGCAAAATGGATTTATATCACTCATAAAATTCGTTTAAATATATTTAAGTAACTCTAATTTCTGAAAGTATTGAGAGTTTAAACTTCATGTTCCGTAGTTATTGTCGCACGATGGCATACACGTTTAACAGCTCTTTATAAATCGTTATATTCTAACTTGATCAGTTTGCATCAAAGTACGTGTTTGAGAAACGTATGTTTGAAAATTTGAAAGAGGAAGAACGAAAGTAGAGTATTTTAAACTGAAAACAATCAGGCAAACATTTACAATATTGTAACAAATAAGCAAATTATATCACACAATTTTTGTTGAATACCAAAATAATGTTTTGTGAACTATCAATACACCACCTTTCGACTCAAGATTGGAGTCGTCGTCAGGAGGAAACAAACTATAGCAACAAAAATTAAGACAGTAACACAACAATTGAACATGTCATTAATGTAAATATTTACAAAGATGTTTCCAATAATCAGAAATCAGAGAAATATTTAGCAAAACAATATAGTAAAGACTCGATAGTTGTTCTGTTTCCGTGTGTAAATTCAAACTCGAATTATCGTTCTTTTATAAAGGTCACTTTGCATTGACCGATATTATATATCGAGTGGAAACGTAGTTCATTCATAAAACAAAACAAAAAAATTTTGATCGTTCAAAATTGTCATTTGTTATTAATTCTTTATTTATCTTTATTATATAATGAACGTAAATAGTTAGATTTCACAAATAACTTATATACACTCTAATAATTAGAGTACACTGTAATCTAAAATTGTTTGTTGTTATCAATTATTAATTTCTCTACGAATGTCTATGACATTCTCGCAGATGCAAATTCAATTTCCTCTTTTTCCGATCCTATCTTCCCCTACCCGACCAACACTCTCTCCCCTACCGCCATTCGTCCTCGTGGTCCTCCATTTGCGAGTGGCCGCAGACGTTTCATTTCCGATGAATGAAGTGTGGACTCCTTCGTTCCCAGCCTCCTTCGAGGGGGTCTGAGACCCTGGTGCTTGGGGACACCGAAGGAGTACCAAGTTTGCCGACGAGGTGTTATTGGATAACTCAATTACAGACCGTAACGTCTCGGAGATGAAAAACGAAATTGCAGACATGTCATGTTTCCGAATCGGCACTGATTTAGTGTGTGAAACATTGAGAGAAATTTTCTTTTTTTCTATGATTAATTAAGTGTTAATACGGCCAACAAAATTTTAATTCTTTTTAATTTCGTATGTGTATTTTTTTTTAAATTTAGGTGCTATGTGCCTTACATTACGTGAAATTTTACAATTTATTGCTTATATTTACATATATTCTTACTCACGAACTTATTTATATTCTCCGTGGGATACATTTTATTTATCTACACGATTATATACTGTTCTTTTAAATATGTAAATATGTCTACAACATTTTTGAAATAATCTTTATTTATGCAATGTATATTATTTTTGTAATTGGAGGCAACGTAAATAAAATTTCAAAAAAGTATTTATTGGCCGAAATATTACGGAGATTTTGAGTTGTCAATAATTGAAACTAAAATTTCAAATCATATCATTATCTTTAAAGATTTGTACATTAAATAAGATGCTTTTGAGGACTCAGTACTTGTGACATTCTCGTTGCTGTAGTGACACAACTTCGCTGTAAAATTTATCAAGGAGATCAACAAACAATGAACGTAAAATGAAGAAATAGTTTAGATAAACAAAGTGAGAAAATTAAAGAAGCTAGAACAATTTATTTTCTATTTCACTGGACCAGATATGATTCTAATAATGTAAAAAGTATGTATTTATTAATCTAATAAATGTTGCAATAAGGTGTAAATTGTGGTTTCTTTGTAATCAACATAGTTGGTTCAACTAACTGCTTAATTTTATTGTTCTGCCTTCATGTTAAAAGGTTAGAAGACTATTTCCTCAGAACAACAAATGTTGGCGTAGCTTGTATCATTAATAAATTATACTGAAAGTCTTCACTCAGAGAAAATATAACTTAAGAAAAAAATGAGCTCACTCTGTTAAATTTTTTACCTTACATAAGTAGCAGTAAATTAGTGTATTGTCCTCAACATGGTCATAGGGAGTTTGTAATTACACTCCTCACAATAATTTATTATTTTTTAAATTATTGACTGTCTAACTGGTTTCATGTTATTACAGAGCTTGTACACAGTGTAACCAACGATTTTACTTCTCCATCGTCCATAAGAGTAATGATAAGTATACGTCGAGTTATGTTGGTAAACTTTCATATTTCTTTAAACTCAAATCTGTTGCCAACATCGGTCATCAATTCAATTCACTTGCTCTTGTGCATTCTATTCTATTCTTATTCTATTCTTTCAGCATAGTGTGGAGCGAATATTACCTTGTCTCTTAGTTTACTGCGTTATAAAATTTTTATTTTACATAAAATAGTCACTTTTGTGACGCTATTAACATTTCTTGGGATACTACTTAAATTCATACTAGTTGGCAATTCTTGTTTGGCAGCCATATTGAATGATTTTTTGGTAAAGTTAAATCACTTTAGTTCGCATAGTAGTTGCGAACAAGAAAATTCTGCGTGTGGAGGTAATGATCTCTCGATCAACGTTCTGTTCATCCGTCGCTGCGTGACAGTTCTGAGGCCGTCGCGTCGCGGTTGCATTGTCTTCGCGTCTGTCCACTCGCCGCGCTTCGAGCGCTGACAAATGCCCACGCGTCGCTAGATACCCTGACGCATCGTGGACACAATGCAAGTGTGCAAGTGCTCGCATGTCCTGCACGAACGATGTCTCGCCTTGTTTACATCTCTCTGTTCCTATTGTCACTCACAAGGTACACGCTGTGACAGAGGGTTAGCGACCAAGAAGATCAATTGAGACATGGAAATAGAAAAGGTTCTGAGGGTAAAAAGAATTCTTTATCGCGAAACATTTTCTCCTAGACCAGACCAAAACTAGGATAGTTGGTCTAAGTTCCCTAAGGTTGATTCTTTAACTACTATGAAGGTCTAAAGATCGCGTGACGATATGCCTCGTCTCGAGACCAACGTGTGTTAGACAATAATATTACTATCGAGGAAATAAATTTTATAAAACATTTTTTACGCTTTTTTCAATATTCTGTCGTGACTCCAGGCAAATAATGATTATTAGCACATACACTCNAAAACATTTTTTACGCTTTTTTCAATATTCTGTCGTGACTCCAGGCAAATAATGATTATTAGCACATACACTCTCTTGTGTAGTATCAGTAGAATTTGGAATGTTGTTTGAAAATTACGTGTGGAATTTCGAAGCTTCTCCTTTTCTCATTATTTGGTACTGACAACGATTTCAATAAAAAATCTCATATTTTCATTACGTGTTACTTACAATGGTTGACGCAGAATAGCTCAAATTTTGATAAAATTTTGTTTTTTAAACCACCATCAAATGCTACATATAACCTGTAATCTCTAGATGATTTTTTCATAATAAAATATGATACTGAATCGGGGTTTTTGTGTATCCTTTAAAAACATCTTTGGCACCTAGAAACGTTTTCCATTTTTCTACCTCAATACTTAACCCTTAACTGGAATCATGTGTTATGTATCTTGTGTTATCTAAAAATCTGATCGTAGAGCGCAACAGCTACTTTGAATGGTGAGACGGAACACGATGAAGAACTGAAGTAAAGAGGAAATACAAATCTTCTCTTTGTTGAATTTTACCATCTTACTTGCCATTCTACCAAAAGCTCTCTTCATAGTAATCCATACCACATGTGTAAGCAATTTCTACGTCTCCTTCGTAATAAGTTGAGATTTCACATCGTCACACAGCAACGAAGACAGATAATTCAAATGAAAAGCCGCAAATATTTCGAGTCTTCACCTACAATCGAGCCGCGTGTTTTCGAAAAATGATCCTCTCGGGTTGATGTCTCGTTCACAGATTTTTTTTTTCTTCGTTTACAACAGTCTTCATAAGCACTTCTTTGCGTCATCCCACTGCGTAGGGCTTTAGGATCGTCCAGCGAGTGTCGTTGACACATTAGCCTACTACATGCATCATGTGCCCTAAAGCGCCGTCCTCCATCATCCCTCTGCCGCCTGGGACATGTGAACTGCCCTTTCGAGCCTGGCGCTCTAGCGAGGGCTTGCTGTTCTTGAACGAGTCAGTTCCAATGGAGAGCGTAAGTAACAGTAAATATCTTATCATCGTATACAGTAATACATAAGTATCATAGAGATAATACTTCCTTTTCCACATAACCGGGGTTTAGTAAATCCCACAAAATAAAGTATAGAGCATTAAAGGATAGGCCGGTTATATAAATAAAAATACTCGAAAAAAACGTTCCTTGACTACTTGAGTCCTGGCAATTAACGAATCTGTCGATGCTTGTATTAACAATATTCGTGGGAAGTTGTATGAGTTACGCGATGCTAATTTTGTGCATTATCACCTACACAGTTGTTCTGATGTCCTGTTTACTTTGTTTAATACTAAATACGAAACCGAATGAAACTTGTCTACAGCTAGAAGGTGGGAGTAAGTAATATCTGCCAGTAACTGATTACCCAAATTAAATAAATTAAGTAAATAAATTAGTTTTGCTAAATTACAGTAAAGGTTCGTATTATCGTATAGAATGTGAGATTTAATCGCAGGGGACTAGCTAGTGACGTAGAAGTCTTCAGAGAATGCGTAATCCTGAAAACTCAGTTCAGTCAAAATAATTTACATAGAAGAAATCCACGAACCGATATTTTCCTCCGGTTCCCTAGGACAAACTTCCACCGTTAAAAAAAACCAAGTTCGAAATTTTTAGAATAAATGTTTTGACCTCTACAAGTCGAAGGCGAACTCTTGTAAATGATTACTAACAGCCTTTAACTAAGTCACGAACTGTTCTCTGTTATTATAGTGGGTCACAATGTAATTGATGTTCGATTATGTAATTCCTTGAAATAACCTTAAATATCACTTTTTCAAGAAGGGTAAAAACGGTGTTTGTCTGAACATAAACTTGCTGTGTATCTGTGATGTAATTATTTTTAGGGAACTAGGCTATTGAAATGTGTACCGTACAAAATACAAAGGAAATTTTTGTTTCTTTCAGTTTTATATTTCCTCAATAATTCCATACCTCCTTCCCATATTTTGGAGATTGTATATATGTATATATACATGTATATATATATATATATATATATA